>OZ024906.1:44071337-44083837 GCA_964017125.1 Flabesymbios commensalis
ATATTACAAGACTGGTACAGGTACATTTATATAAACAGCCTTTACTATGTTAATGAGGTATTTTGTTTTAAAACTGTTCATGCGACGTTTTAACATTTATTAATAATGAACAATTTTAAGGGCGAATTTGATGGGCTCACAGTATGAGTATAGGCCCAATATAACATTACGAGCATTTAGAAAATATTATCTGTTTCATCAATGCATGATACTTATTTTCGTAGGAGAGAGCTATGCCCGTCATGACCTGATCTGCTAAAACGCATGTATTTTTACATGTATGAATAAATTAACTTGTCGTTTTATACAATGTACATTATGTACATTATTTCACTTTGTATTTGCAATAGTCAATGGTAATCACATATCATATGAGATACCATGAGCTATTTTACTAATTATTAGCCGCTCTAATCGTAGACTTGACGAGAATTCATCCGAGCCAGTTTATACACTTCAGCCTTGTGACAGCAGTGAAAACGGAGAAGTGACGGAAACACTGGTGACCAAAGTGATGCAGCGTGCCATAGGAGCATGTGTGCAGCAAGGGCATCTGACACAAGACCACGCTGCTAACTATCTCTGCTCAGGTATACCATAAAATCATGCCAATTACAATAACGCTTTAAACTTCCAGCATCGGATTTTGAATGTGATTATTGTGTCCTGAACGCACAGATATGTGAATGATTTCCCTAATGTTATGGATGACCGTAGACAGTCAAATCGGCGGCGGAATCAATTCAATTGCAAATCCCACTTACATAAGCCTACTGGAGCCACTACATGAGCACCAAGAAGCAGATCCGTTCACATGCTACTGAAATATCATCAACAATATATTGCAATCGAAAACATGTCAAAACAAGGTTGCCATTGCCAGCGATTTGACCTTGCACTGTACTGTGCATACGTGCTGCAGTATAGATGTGCAGAGCGAGACCTGCAAAGAATGCACTCGCCCCCAAGTCCTATTTCCCGGTGCCTCATAGAGATTGATGTCAGTGTCAAAGGAGCACGAAAACTCACGAGGGTGGGATGGGAGGAGTACTCGTGTTTCCCGAACACTAGTTTAAATAATATATTTATGTGCAGGCAAGTACAATATTTTAAATGAGGGTAATATGTCACACGCTCGTTCAGTGCGTGTATAGGCCTACTAAGATAAAACATAGGCTTGCCAATGGTCCAATAAGTGAACTCTTAGTTAGGCTCGGCCGTAGCCTATTAAGTTTATTTTGCCTGCGTTTGTGTCCTATTTAAGGGAAAGAGGGGTGCTGTGTGTGGGAAATGGTTCACGTTTCTGTACACCCGTCCCTATGAACATGTGCGATATAACGTTTCAGGTCCTTAGGTTAAGTACTTTTGTCTTTAACAAGTGTTCAGAAAAAAAATATTCACGATTATATTTGTGGCTAGGATATTACCGGGTTTTGGTTGGAATAATGTTGGCCCAGCGTCGCAGACGGTTGCCCAGCATTACATCAGCATTGGGCCAATGCATCGTGTTATCTGGTGTTTTTGTCGCCAGGATGGAAAGCGTCACCCGCATAATGCAGCAGTTAGAAAATAAGTACAATCACCCAATGCTGTTTCAATGTCGGACCAGCGTCGAAGACTGTGGGTCAACATTAAAACAACATTGGGTGAATGCCACGTGTTTGCGCAAAGTATACAGCAGACCCAGTGATGGTTTAGTGTTGGGCCAGTGTCGTAGATAATTGCCCGGCATTGAACCAGCAATGGGCTGCGACGCTGGCCCAACATTGAACCGGAATTTGGTGGGTAGGCCTACATTCTCTGTACGAGGTACATGGTAGGCAAGTATTGAATAAATGTTGTCCAGCACTTGAGACGGTGGTGGAAGGAATACACGTCGAAGATATATTTGAACTTGTCTCCTTGTTTCTTTCCTTAATTATATACAGGGGAAATAAGGATTATGGCCCATGAGGAAAACCAATATGTTATGTTTAGAAAATATTAGGCCGATTTTTTGTCTATAGCATTCAAACAGACTAAAGCCGGGCCTCGGAGTTCGCGAACTCCTTTTCCAGTTTTTTTTTATTTTCGACAAATTTATTTTCGTAATTAGCTGTAGAATTTCAACATTTGAAGCTTTCAGGCATGCTTATGTTTGTAGTAATTCACTAGGTGACGCTTGAAGTTGGACCTACCTTGACTATATCTGGAACTGGCGGGCTGTTTTCTGGGTATACCTATATTCTGCTTTGGTGCACAGTGAACTAACATGCAGTGTAATGTCCAAAACATGATAAATATCGTTTTTGATTTGCTTGTTTCCAAGTGACAGAGAATGAGGTTCGCGTGGGCGTACTAAATCGCTGTGATACGTCAGATTCCAGCGTGTGCCTGCAAAGAACCATCGAAAATCTGGACATTGGTCACAGACACTCCCAACGATTCGTGGACACGGAAAATGGAAACGTTAATCAGCAGGCGCAAAGCCAGCAGCTACAGCTCAGGGATACTACTGTGCCACTGATAATCAACCACTCAGATATATACAGGTGAGCAGGGTAAGGTGCACTTTTTGCTCTGCAAAACAAAATGGCAGTAACTGCTAACTAACTTTACCCACAGTTTATCCCACCCCCTCGTGAGTACCATTTCACAAAGCATCGCTTTATTGGGTGTGGTAGCCAGCTAAAACAGCTATACGATTATGTTCATCTTTTTAATTGTGTTGATTTTATATTGAATAATTACTTGACATACGAGTAAAATAATTCATTGATGGCAAACAGTCTGAAATCAACACATCCATAGTTGTCATATTATTTTTAGGGCATGATAATATATATATTTTTTTATCCCAGGTACACGGTGAATTGGGACACTTTCAAAGGCATAAGTGAAGATACTCAATTACATTACCTGGATATTCTGGGTCGAGATGTTAACATTGCTCTTCAGAATACAATAGATCTGATCAGTAGAAAGTTTCGCACAGATTTTGTGTATCCTGAACTAATACAACATCATCATTTATGTCTCAAGAAAAGCGAAGAATTCTGTGGCAGGAAGCAAACACTTTCAGCTTTAAAGAATTATTTACTCAGCAAAAATTGTAGGCCGTTTCTACTGCACGGTGATTCCGGAAGTGGCAAGACAAGTTTGATGTCCAAGGCTTCAGCAATGGTTAGAATGAAACATTTTGACCCCCATTGTCCACTAAGGAGTCACTCACATAAGTCACATAGTAGTATTATAGATAATAATTATCCACTCACAAAAGTCACATAGTAGTATTATAGATTTTCAAATCTAATCGACGTGTTCGCCTTTAATATGTGCTTTAACCCTCACTGCGCGGGGATAGACTTTAGACGTCAGAATCTGACGTCTGTAGACGTCAGATTCTGACGTCTAATAAATAATAATTACCATAATATTGTTGCAGAATTCCGTTTGGCAAGCAGATCCCCGTCAGATTACAGTGACACGTTTTTGTCACCATGCTTCAGAACTCTCCGATGTGGTTTCTCTCCTTCAGAGTCTTATAAATCACTTAGCTCAAGCAACATGTCTTCTGAAGAGCCACTTGTCTGTCAAACTGCGCGAGTACAGCGAAGTCAAGGAATTCTTTTTGCATCTGCTCAACAACCTCCCTGGCAAATATAATGTGTTCATATTTCTGGACGCCATTGAAGAAATCGTAAAGGATTCCGAAGCAGATGGTTTTGCCTTTGATTGGATTCCAAGTGTTTTGCCACAAAATGTTAAGATCGTTTTATCTCTTTTGCCATCAACAAAAAATAACGTTCAAACAATTAAGAAGTTTTTGAACCTACCCCCTGAAAACATTTTGAACATACCCATGCTGAATGATACCGAAATGGTAGAAATGCTAGTTGAGTTGATGCGAAGAAAAAAACGCACGCTTAACAAAAACCAATGGACCTATGTAAAGAATACCATGAAAGATTCACGTGACAAAACTCCTTTATATTTAAAGCTAGTTCTTCGCGAAATTGTCAAATGGAAATCGTACGATAAACCAAGGCCTATCCCCTCATCAGTGGTCGGATGTATCATGTATATACTTGAATGCCTAGAGAAGGAGCATGGCGAAACACTTGTTAGCCATTCCCTTAGATATATATCTCTGACTAAGAATGGTTTAACAGAAGCAGAACTAGAAGATATTCTCAGCTTAGACGAACAGGTGAGGACTGTTCTGATGTGCAAAACCAAAAGACAGTAATTGCTTACTTGAAAAGTAAGCAGTTATTGCCTTCTTTTAGATTGGCACGGCAGTGTTGTCAACAAACCTTTACTTGTAATATTACATTTTTAATTTTGATAATTTAGGAATACTTATTTATTCATGTTCTTATCATAAAGACCCAGGCAGATAGAAGTGTTTATAAGTATTAAACCTTATATCATATAAACAAATGAACTACTTATTTTACAAAGGTTTTATGTCGCCTACTTCGAATTGAAAATATGTAGACAACCTTTGTAATTTCATTTAGGAAAAAAGCATATGAGTGATTGTTAATGTGAAGTGATTGTGTCCAATTAGGTGTTATCAGACGTCTTTCCATTGAAACTACCCTCCATCCGGCGGTTTCCGTCCATATTGTGGAAGAGGATTGCGCACGAACTGGACGAATTTTTAGTGAAGCGTAAGGTTGAAGATTTTTATGTATTTTGTTGGAATTACACATCATTTGGAAATGTAGCCAAGCAGAGATATGTGAGTGTTTGCCCTGCAATAGAAATATGTGAAGCTCAGGAAATAATTACAGAATACTTTTCCGGAAAATGGGCTGTGGATGAAAAGCCAAATGAACATATTGGACACTATACGAGCCAAGCAAAAGGAAATAGGCCTACACCAACACAAAAATATAATCGCTTTGTACCCTCTATGTACACTCTTAAACAATATACATCTGATAAAGGTACATCTATTAACTGGATAAACACGAGAAAGATCAGTGAATTAGCTCACATTCTGGTTGAGATATACAAGAAAGATACCACATCAGCCAATCTTCTGAGGTGCCACAAACAATTATTTTTCAATCTCCACTTCTTGTATGCAATGATTAAATTAAAACGACAAAATGAGTTATGTGCTCTCATCCTGTCATGTTTGAAACAAACCCGCACTATTACTATTGAAGCAGTGGAGTTATGGCATCTAAATCACTTGCTTATGATGAACAAGATCTTCCTTGTTATGCATGCGGAAACATTAGGTGCGTTTCTAGTGAGCTATTTCTTGCCTTACCACTGTCTGTTACCATCATTCACTGACTTGATAGAACAAGCAGACAACATGGGGTTGTCTTTGTGCGCACTAACCCCAGCACATCATCAATATGAACTGAGTAAAGAGCTAGCAGTGATCATCGTGCCCAGTACTTCAGGTCCAATCAGAGATGCTCTCTTTAATAAGGACATATTGTATGTTTTATCGGACAGGCTGGTTGGTTTTCCCATCAACAATTCTTCTCAACATTTAATGAATTTGAATTTAAAATTTGTTTCTCAGCGTGCAGCTTTGATGATGACAGTTGATAACAGTCATGCAGAGCAAACTGCTTTTATCTATATATGTACTACACATGATGTATTCATAATTTCAACATCATCTGGACAACTCCATCGTGTTATACACTGCAGGGACCACGTTGGATTTCCAGAGGCAATGATTACTGGAATTAAGCTTGTTGGTCCTGCTTCTATGCAATTACTATGTGTCTGGTTCTCAACTAGACAGGTTCTTCTATATTACCTACCATCAGCTGTACTTGCACTGACAAGACGTCTGCCAAATGAAATCATGCATTGTTTTGACAGCCAAAGCAATGTGTGCATTGGGTTTTTGTTGCAAAGTAAATCTATCGCATGGATTAGGTATCCAGAAAACGGGGAGCAGCAAACGTTCAACAATAATGTTCGCAATCTGTTTTCGCACACACCTCTGCCATTTGACGGTGATATCTGTGATTTTGAACACCGCTATGTGAAGACATGTTCAGGGGACTGTCATCACCTGCTGATTCTCACCGATATGTGTCTGCTTGTCCATATTCTAATCAACTGTGGAGGCAGTGTAAGAGCTGTCAAACAGTCTTTACTGTCATCAGAGGCTGTCACCAAACCCAGAAAATTATCAGCCTGTTTTATCACTGACCACCCCGTCACCATCATAGTTTCCGTCCTCACAGACACAATGTTATATGCTGCCAAGTTCATCGAGAGTGATCAAGATGACTTTACTATGTGGTGGATGTGCTCACACGTGGCTTCTTATGATACAATCGTCACGACCGAATCCTACCCGCTAAATATTTTAGCAGCCAAAGAGAACGTCATGCATTATCTCACAATTGAGGAACACCCTTCAGCTGACATCAATATGATTTCAACTCAGAATATGTACAACACTCCTCTACAAATGCTCAGAATCGGCAAAGGTAGGACCTGAAATACTTCACAGCCTTACCCCTGACTAAGTTGACTGTATATTTTATCGATCATAACATGTATGTTTATTTTCCAATGTGTAATCAAGTAATTCTAGTTTATCTATATATGCTCCTTGCATGAACAATAAACCTTGTAGACATTGTAACACTTAACTGTATTGATTGTATACATTCTTAAATCACAATGATGTTAAAGGAAATATAAACAATAGCGACACTGTGAGTGCTGGAAGGTGACCACCGGTAACCAAAGGAAAAGTTATAAAGCATTTAAATAATCAGAATAGAAAGTTGCATTACAGAAGTGATGGAAAGTCTCTATATTTTTTCAGACATGCTGTTGACTTGCTCTGATGAAGGAATCGTTAAGGTTATTCCACTGTCAGCTATCTTCTCAGTTAACAAGGATGACGTACCTACCTTACCTTCCCTTGATTACGAAATAGGAGAATTTCAACTAGCAGGCCGATGCGCACTAATTTTATCAAAGGATAGAAAGTCAGTATTAGTGCTGTGACAAGTTTTATTACTGTATGTTTGTAATTATTTGACACATTCCTTATAGTCATCACACACTGATCCATCAAAGTATCTGTAATATATTAGAAATGTGAACTATACATTTCACATAAATCAATGTGAATCAGAGGTCTAGCATTAAGTGCATTTCTGCCGTGGAAAGTTAAAAGGCAATAACTGCTTACCTAAAGTTACAGCCTTTTGACTTTGCAGAGCAGATATCAAGCATTATCAGTGATGGTTCGTTGTATCTTCAGATATTCTTGCATATGGAATATACCACAAGGAAAACCTCTAGTACATCTTGCACCCAGTGACACCCCTGTGGCACAGTGTATCATCACACAAGACGGCAAGTACGTGTTCACTCTGAATGGAACCGGTCAAATCAAGATGTGGCACCTGGAAGACAAGACAGACACTCATCGTACCATGGAGGCAGACATGGAGATACATTTACAGGTTTGGTATCATAATTATTTTTGAATAACATTTGATGTTTAACCCTTACAGCGCGGGGATCGACTTTCGTCGACAGAATCTGACGTCTACAGATTCTGTCGACTAAACTCGATCCCCCCGGTGAAAGAGTACACATATTTCTAATGGCCGTAGACCTATAACATAGGTATTCAAATGAATCAGGAAGAGCTAACGAACACATTTATGATGATTTCTAATCGAAAAAACCTCTTTGGTTGCGATGTTTTTTTTTACAAATTCATTTAGCGCTTCAAGGGTTAAAAATCATGTTATTCAACACTATTAGCTGAGTTTTCATTTGTAATATTTCACTTGGATATTTTATCAAAATCCCATTTTTATTCAGCTGGATGTGAGAATTGCCGCAGAGGACTACGTCAATGTCAAAAGCAAAGGCTAAGTTATGGAAAATAATTTTCTGTAACTTCGCCTCAGCTGATCGTTAACAGCTATTAATTACAACCTCTCTTTCGCATGTTCTACCTAGCCCATTCACACTGGGCACTGGGATGGTTGCTAGTAGTAGTACTTCTCGCCGGGGACGGTCATTAGGGATCTGTTCCGTCTGTTGCATCATGTACGGCATGGTACGGAAGCATTAGTCTACAGTGATTATCCAAGTGAAACTGCAGCCTCCACGTGTCTGGCTATAATCTTTGGGCGGATTGCCAGTGGCGCTTACCCTGGTTCCTCTGCTTAACAGCAGTGCCAATGCATCACTGGTGTTGGTCGTGCTAGGGCCTTAAACTAAATCGTTAATAGAGTGTTTGAAATTAGGTCTCTCACTTGAGACAGAATGGAGTTAGCTATTGTTACTCTGGGGACTATCCGACCCGAGGATAGCTGAGCGACATGTGTTTTGATTAGCTAAACACATGTCTCTGGACGTTTGGGCATGTCTGGAGGTTAATCCCCTAGACATGCCCAGAACTCCTTAAAGTTCTGGCGAGTGAAGGAAACACTCTCAATAACCTACCATTCCCTATGACCCCACCCTCATGTCATTATCTGTACACCATTCATCTCATCAATAGACTGCACTGTTTTTATCGTCAGTGTCACTTAAGTGACAAAGAGAACAAATTACAATGGAACCTAGGGTGGCTCAATGGGGCCTCTACGCGATATAGCATAATAAAACCTATGTGTTGCCTCTACATATTCAACTGCATCCCGCATATGGAACGTTGAACCATCTTTTTTTGTCGAGTGATATTACAATCAAAGCGGTACCTATTGAAATATTACAGTTGGAGTAATACACATTTAAATAAGACAAATATACTTTGTCGCGTATAGTGCCCCATTGGGTAACGGCATCTAGGGCTCTTTGTAATTTATTTGCCTTATGTGACCCAAAGTTGTAGTCTTATCTTGTGGTAGCCAAATGGGGATTTTTTTTAAATCTGACAAAAATCTGTTTTTATGTGGGTTTAGCATGATAATATGTCGATTAGGGTACACGTTGGGCCACCCTGCGCCCCATTTTTAATATGTTGGTCAACGTATGGTCTAACAGCCCAATTTGTGTATGCTTGTTTTGGAGTGGCACAACGGGATGTTTTAAATATTGAACAAACTCTCTCAGAGATGAATATTGAATACACTTCACACTTTTTCTCATCTTATTACTGAACCTTGAATGTTGAATATTGAACCAGCTTCACGCACATAAATGTTATCTTTATAGAATCCGGGAGATCGGCAATGGCTACTGACGAAGAATAACATGGTCTCCGTTGTAACATCAAGTGGTCATTTGTATCTAATGGAGCCTGATAAAGTCAACTTCTCAGCAGTAGAACTGATGTTTCCTGGTAATATAGGACAAGTGTATCTGGGTGATGACGTACTCTGTATAGTAGATCTACCGGGCGTACTACTATCATTACTACAAATATCTACCGGTCAGGTGCAATACTCTTTAAATCTACAAGGCAGCAGTGGTAAATCTATCTGTCATTACGGAGCTTACGTCAGACAGGCTTTGATGCTTAATGGTGAGGTTATTGTAGCAGTCGGAAATTGTGTGCTCTACTGTGACAGCGCCACTAACTCTGTGTTCCCCTTACTGAAGACTGTTCCAGACGGGTCACAGATGACTGTGACTGGACGGAGAGGTGAAGAAATTCTGGCTGTAACTTCAGCTGACAAAGCGACAATATACATTATTAAAAACAGTAAATGTCTGCCAATAAAGGTGGCATGCTGTTCAAGTGCCTTTCCCCCGAGGATCACTGCAGATGGGAATTATGTTGTCTATATCAATGACAAATGTGAAGTAATTGTGATAAAGGTGTCAGAAAAGCGAATCACAGCACGTTACCCAATGCATTCTGACATACACTCTATGGACATCATACCCAATGGTTTAATTGGAAGTAATTGTGATAAAGGTGTCAGAAAAGCGAATCACAGCACGTTACCCAATGCATTCTGACATACACTCTATGGACATCATACCCAATGGTTTAATTGTTGTAATCGCCACCACAGACAAACGCCTGTTAGGATTTGCATTGGCAGATTCAACCAACTCTGAGCACATGGATCACATACGATCTCTACCCAGCAGAAGCTTCCCTTACAAAGTGGAGTACAAAGACATCATACGTGACACCAGATTCAAGATGTTAAAAGACATGGTTCACCTCAGTGGTGTCAATGTACCACGATATGCCGAACTAAAAGAGAAAGACCACTTGCTACCTAGCTACACCACTACTGAAGGGGATACTAGTGAAGATACTGATGGATGGGGTGATACAGACACAGATCAGACCTCTTCCACAACTGTGACAAGCAGGGAAGAAAGCGAGAAAAATAATCCAGTAGTCATGTTGTCAAGGAAGGAAAAATCCCTCGCGAGCATCACACTACAAGTAAGTACATATCTACCATCCTCCTGCTCTCTAAAGCTAAATGACTTTCTACTTTAAAAGTAAGCAGTAAGCGTTTTGTGTCAGCAGTGGTGTATGTTTTTTTCTTATCACTAACTCAACACTGATGTCCAGAACGTTTCAGTTAAAACATAATGGCAATGAAACCGAAAAGTTAGAAGATTGATATTGTTTCATTGAAAAATGAAAACTACCAAAACTAATCATATCATCTCGTTGTAGCCTGTGTTGCAATCAGCAACACGTCAACAGGAGAAGAATGCGCGAGTAAAACTGGAGTATGCTCGCATTCGCCAGGTGGCCATGTGGTTGGAGGAGCCCAGCTGTAACATGTGTGCTGACAGTGCAGATACTTATAACAGAACTAGTAGTTCACGTACTTCACACATGTCAGACAAACTGCTCTACTCCAGATCAAAATCCTGTGTTATATCGTGAATTAGTGAATCTACTAAGCGTCTTGAGTAAACACAAAAAAACATATAGCTCAATTGGTGTGATTTAATAGAAAAAATGATATGTTTATGATTCAAATGATTTGTTCACCTCTGATTTCTAAGCGCCTGTCAGTGATCCCGTTCATAGTTTACTTTAGAAATAGAATTATTTTCATCAAATGATTGTCCTACATGTATCGAACGTACATGTGAGATAGAGAGTATAAACAACTTGTCATTCAATATTAAGCGACACTTCGCTATTATGTGTCGCCGATGAGTTAGAAAGCGACACTTCGCTATTATGTGTCGCCGATGAGTTAGAATAATTATGACCAATGAGCCGCACAAAACCTGGCATCTCAACCGTTTTGCAAATGTTCAAAGGCGGTTGTAGACCAGGTTGACAGGGCTCAGAACCCTTCAGTGTTTTCAAGTCAATCAGATTACAAACGGTATTGTAAAACCAATGCCCGTGTTCCAAAACAAGACTGCCTTTTATCTTTCATTGCTGTTAATTTAGGAAACACGGTCTTTAAAATTACTGATGAGATAATCGTTGTCGCCAAAAGGCTTGGTGGAGTGGTTTAATTAGCAGTGGCACCTTATTGATTTGCAAAGAGTTGGTCAATGGCCTTGACAATTACATAACATTCACACCACCCCTTGTGTCCTAGGACCTTACCAAATAATAACAAAGTTTTGAAGGCGCTTTGCACATTGAAATTAAAAAAAAGATCTTTTCTTACCATTTTCATATCGAACCGTTCACCTGTGTCATACGTATTCATAGTTATAAGGGGTAAGCCTGGGCTGCGCCTAATGAATGGCACACGTTTTTGTTTTCGTCAATTTGAATTTTTTAATTATTATTTTTTAAATATAAAACTCACGTAACCCTACGGCGAGTACAGCTGACGTTATGATCGCTGAGTGAATCAATATTGCACAATCACATATTGTACACATTCTATCTATCACACAAACTGTTCTTGTTATTCATTTGCTGAAGTGAATTCATTATGGCGCATGTCCACAGAATAATGTTTCTAATAGCTAAAATTGGCAAAAAAGTGTATTTTTATGTTCTATAAAATAAATACTAGTGCATATAAGCAAAAGCCCTTGTTTTTGAGTACTTTTGTGGTATCAATGTATAATATGGTCAAGGTCACGTATCGGACATATATACACTTGTAGCAATTTATTACTTTGAACACTAGATGGGTTTAAAAAGAGACGTAACTCTATAGAAATTGTCATGAAAGCACATAGGAGCCAGCAATGCTGATACTGGGCCAGCTTGCTCCAAGCAACTCATCTACACCACGTTTCTCACCACGGGGGATATATGCTACATCTTCTGATTACAAAACTCTAAGCAATTAATTAATTAATTAATTAATTAATTAATTAATTAATTAATTAATTAATTAATTAATTAATTAAATAACTAATTAAATAATATATTAATTAATTAATTAATAATTAATTAATTAATTAATTAATTAATTAATTAATTAATTAATTAATTAATTAATTAATTAATTAATTAATTAATTAATTATAAGTTATAAGTTGTTATATTATAATTATTATAATTTATAAATTATTATAATATTATTATTAATTATCAATTAATTAATTAATTAATTAATTAATTAATTAATTAATAGATAATAATTAATTAA
>OZ024906.1:44086337-44143837 GCA_964017125.1 Flabesymbios commensalis
ATCAACTGTCTGAGGTATACCATAGGCATACATGCGTTCATAGTTATCCATTCTACACAATTATACGTTTTCTACCAACTAACAAATGCCAGTTTTGCTGATTTGTCGTCGCTTTTACGAAGGAAATTTTAATCAATGTAAATATTGGAATTATCGAATAATGAACAAAACTTTATGAGCGGTAAGCAGATATAGCCTGGTGATATTTCAACGAGGTATTAATTTGACTTCATACGGACTGTCCCCAAGGGTGGGGTTAGAGCAGCCAGACACTTTATATATTAGGATTAACGCACAAAACACCGCCGACAAGAAGATCCAGCGGCTAAGTCCTGAATTTTATCTATGGGCCGACAAACACTTAGCTGATCCATCACGTCGACCGACGCGCCGCTAAAACGGCTTTTCTGTCCTGGTCAGACCTATAACCATCTGCCTGTCAGTGAAAACATAGCAGTTTTATTTTCGAATAAAATATCATATTTGCTTTAATCTGCCACTGAATTTTGCGAGGCGTCCGCTAAGCATCCGCTACCGCGCATGTGCCCAGCTGACACTGGATATTGATTTATTGTTGGGCCAGCGTCGCAGACGCTGGTCCAACAATAAATCAATATCGGCTCAACGTCACGTGGAAAAACAATGGTTTAATATCGTGTTAACGTCTTAGATGTTGGTCCACCGTTAGGTAAACTTTCGGGTAGCTGCTTCTGCGGGTTTTATACAGTAGGCCTGCAGGAGCAGCGGCTCCAAGAAGATGTCTCCAGGGGTTCTATCCGCCTTACTGGTTTATTCATGTCCGTGTAACCCGTCATTACGTCACACCGACTTAACGTCTCTTCTCCGAGAAACAACACATCTGATTTAATACATAAGCTTTACGTTTTTTGCAATTTTCCCTACACACTTGTCGAGACATGTCATAATCTTTAAGCTACGGTACTCTTCAAAATGTGACGTTTCCGACCCCACAATGCTATTTTATGGAACCCCAAACGTAACAAACAATGATAAATGACTAACACATGCTGGCATTTGGGAGTCCTTTCATTGATAAGATAGTTATCATAAAGATACATTATACAAAGTAAAACATTTGCACAAAATCTAAACACAAAAACACATGCCTGACTTAAATTATATGAGGTATATATAATTCTTAAATCCACAGATAATAATCGGACCAAGGTCCTTAGTCTGTAGTGGATAGCTGTACTATTTCAGTTGTCCACATGAACAAATAACTATGACTAGTATACAAAAACATGATATAACTTTGACGAGGTTGGCCATTCAAAGTCATAGATAATCTAACCATCCAATTGAACAATGCGAACAAATATTGGTACATTTATAAAACATAATTATACAAAACAGTTATTTCATATTGGTAAACATTTATAAAAAAAGTGACAGTCTGTTTATGAGAGGCTGCTTATTTCCATCTATATTTATATCCATATATCCTTATGAGCCTGCCCCACACGGACGACCCAAGCGAATATATTTTTAAAGCACCAATCAGACCGCCCACAGCCATTTCACATTTGAGTGTACAGACTCGGAAATGCCAGAAGAATGTGTTTTTTAAAGAAAAGTAGAATTGAATAACACAGCTTGTTTTGTAAGGCTGTACAAGCACATCACCGCATTAAAATGTAACTGTAACTAGCTTCTGTCACACCATTACACATATCCAGAGAAGCATCGAAAATGCTCAAGAGATGATGTGCTTTAAAACACAACTCCTCCCAAACTAAGAATGTGTTTGGTAAAGTAATAAGAAATTATTCTTAATACCCGTGATAGTCTTCAAAGCCAGACAGGAAGTTGCTGTAGCACACAAGTCTAAACAATTTTATGACAAAAGATCATTTTCGAGCATATTTTTCTCGTGCAAAAACAATAATAATGAGTAATAGGTCTACATATCGGAACACTAGGCAAGGTATTGTTTTATTTAACTGTTCCGTAGTACTTTTACTAATCGAGGTATCAATTGACAAAGCTACACTAGCCAGTTCTCAGGCAACCACTGCTGTATAATGAACATCAAGTCGTGGTGACAGCTTCATTTTCACACATTTAAAATTAGCGCAAATCTTTTTTTATTTTATTTTATTTTATTTGTTTTCTCGTGAGTGTATTGCCTCGTGGCCCTTTGACTTCACACTGGTCTTTCAGACATCCTGAAACAAATAAGGCTGAGGAAAAGTATTTCTAAAAAGATGACAAATACAAATATTTAAAGAACCGTATGTTTACTATCAACTTGTTGACTAAATTAAATGAATGGGGTTTAGACCACATTTGTGCACATATAGGCTAGACTGGGTCAGGATAATCTTTTAGAGTGCCCTTTAACTTGTTAACAATTATCATAGAAATATATAAATGTACAAAATGATCTATATAAAGAGGAGAAATGCCCGCTATGCACTACCTCTTTTCATTCTTGTGTATTTGCCCGAAAACACCCAGAATAGAATGAAATTTGACCTTTATACAATTTCTAAAATAATCGTTTTTTTGTCAACCCATTTTGTATGCAGATGACTCTGCCCTATTGGTTTCAGGAAAGGATATAGGAGTTAATAAGGAAAGGCTAGATAATGAACTTTCTTCTCTGAATGGATGGCTGGTCGATAATAGGCTCTCCATCCATTTAGGCTAGACAGAATGTATTCTTTTCGGAACAAAGTGAGTGAACTTCGCATCAATTCAAAATTGAATGTCACATGTGGTGAGACACAGGTGGCCGCCAAGCAATCTGTGCTAAGCCTCTACATCAGAGTTTCGTCCGATGCTCCCTCATACTTTCCTGTCTCCATCCTGGATCACTGTTACAGGTACCGCTATGGGAATAAGGCCTACACCTCAACAGGAAACTTTCCAGTGTGTTATAGCCCTGATGACCAGGCATGGTGGCTCCCGGTTTTTTTTTTATTTAAAAAGAATTATAATGACCATGTATGCTATATTATATGTATGGATAGCCGAATAAATCAAAGAAAAAAAAAATAATAACCAGAGTTTTTGTTTTTTTGTTTGGCAACAGGGACGATAAAATGAGGATGCATCTATGACTGTCGTGAATGATGTACAACGTTCCGATACGTGGATACATGTGCGTATAAATCAATAGTTGCATTCTTCTGTCAAATTTTCCTTAAATAGTGCCATATTATAATAGGCCTATACAAGATCTGGATAAATTAGCTATTCAGTAACGGGACTCATAATCTCTGAATATTTGGGTGTCATCATGGTGCTGATTCATGCATCGCTGTCCATGCAAAGTGTCATATTGTCTGTTTTAATATTGTACATTTTATTGATTTTTTTCTATATCGAATATGATTGTGATTTGATATTTGGCTTACACCAAGTCCAATAAGCAACTTGGGAAATAGTTTGATTTATATTATATAATACAACGTGGATTCAGATATAATGAAATAATGATAAATGTCTTTCCGCTTCATTTGAATACCTTTAGAAGGCAGAATCTGACGTCTATAGACGTCACATTCTGACGTCTAATGTCGGTCCCCTCGCTGAAAGGGATAACATATTGAGCTCCATAGTATCATTGATGTACCATATGGTATAATATTATTTGTAATACAATTTATTGAATGAAAAATATTACAGTACCTCATAATAATGACCTTCTGAGCTTTCAGTTCAGTTACTATACTTCGTCTTTTGTATTTTATTAAATCGGCGCATTTTTTTTCACATTTACCTTGACACATTCTGAAAACTGTTATATCTATCCGCCAGGCTATTTATATGATTACAGTTAATTTATATCCTCAAAACACAAATTTCTTGGCAGAACAGTCAACATATTCAAAATGATCCAATCGCGGGCTTATAATAACGTAGGCTACTTGGCCCACGATTGGATCGTTTTGGTCTTTTTTAGAAAATATTGATTTTCCTCCAAGATAATAAACATACTGGAAAATATTATAACATAATGAAAAAACTTTCATTATTCAAAAATTCAAGAATGGGGGGGGGAGGAGGTTCAATCCCGGCAACTCTCCCCTACCAGGCATTCCAGGTATTTAAGAGAATAAGTCGAGTGCACATGTAAATGGGAGGAATCGCTGCTTGCAGGAGACCTTACTACCCCATCAAATGTAGGCCCCAAAAGATTTTGTAATGTGACAACGAAGTTTATTATGTCAAGAGATGTGAGTCAAGTCTTAGACCAGTTTTGATGTATGTTTCTGTGTCAGTCTAGAGAAATAAAGAAATTACAAGCAAAATTGTTGAAATCACTATAGATGTACATATATAATATAAATTCGGTAAGAGCTCTCCTATTTCTAATGCACTAAATATAAACAAAAAAAGAGTCCACCAGAGAAATAAATGCATTAGATGTGATCAGCTCAGTGTTCATCAGTTCCCCCAGAGCTAGGTCATAATATGAGCCAACACAATAGTTATTCTGTTATGTGGTGATGAAATGTAATCTTCATGGTTAAATTAACAATGAAAACTGTTTTATTGCATGTTTTTGGGCTCTTTCTTTTAAAAGTTAAAACGTGAATGAATGAATATAAGTGCTACAGAGTTCCGTCCTGGTGACGGACATCTTGGGAATTCGAAAGGCACATTTCTGGAATAAGCGTAAATCCGACGAGAAAAAATGGAAGCGTTGGAGGGGGTGAATAAATAAATAGATGAATAATTACGCGTACTGCCATGAGGTTTATAAAATGCATACATGAATGAATGAATGAATGAATGAATGAA
This sequence comes from Flabesymbios commensalis, assembly GCA_964017125.1. Classification (NCBI taxonomy): domain Eukaryota; kingdom Metazoa; phylum Annelida; class Polychaeta; order Terebellida; family Flabelligeridae; genus Flabesymbios; species Flabesymbios commensalis. Next base: position 44,091,111 of record OZ024906.1, read on the forward strand.
TGAATGAATGAATGAATGAATGAATGAATGAATGAATGAATGAATAAATGAATGAATGAATGAATGAATGAATGAGCCTATTGTCATGATAAATTGGCGAATAAAAAAATATATATCGTCAATTTTTTTTAGAATAAGCATTATTCGGAATAACATAGCATTATAGTGTTAAGTATAGCTTATATTATATTGGCAAATATGGTGGTTCAACAGCATTATAATTATTATGTTGTCGGGATTACAATAATATAAGGATATGACATTATAATGTTAGGATGCAATTTAATGTCAGGATGTGACATGATAAACTCTGGCTCTATGGATTTATAGTGTCGTGATATGATAAGCATACGCCACTTAAATGTCAGGATATGACATTATAATGTCAGGATATAACAGCTATTTAACACGCATACCATGGTTTCTGGTTATTGTTTTCGATAGTTATTCTTAATTATTATTTACTTAGAATGATTTGCGACAGTCAAGGTCAACCGAGACAAATTCCATAGATATAACGAAAACTGTCTCAGTAAACTATTCAAAGTTAATTTTTATTGTTTCATAAAAAATTGTTTCGTCAAAAAATGTTTTTTAAATTGTAATTTTTAAATAATTCTGATAAGGATAAAATGGTGACAAAATGCTTTCAAAACACGGAAAAAATAATCTAGGTTGAGTATATAATATATGGACCTGTGTCCATACACAAGAAACATAAACTTTCTTAGTGAATGTGGCCTACGCTAAAATTTTATAGTCTATTTATAAATATTTGAAATAATTAATGCAATTTATGCTAATTTGAATGATGATCTAGAATGCAACACTGGCTGATTTATTTGGAATATACTTGTAAGCCAAGTGTTTGAAAACTAACCTTAGTGTACAATTAGCAGCTGACATAGATTTGATAAAGTTTCCACGGGTCAGGTTTTGGTCACCTTAATGTTGTTTTAAGCATCTAATGGAGACACAGAATATAAACATGTGACAGAACGTTTTGTGTCCTGCTAAACTGGTGCTACCTGTCATCGTTCTGCATTTGTCAGGTTTAGGTCAGCATTATGTCGAATTATGTAAAACATCCCCAAAAAACGGGAACTTTATGTGCTGCTAAACAAATAGTTTGCCGACGCATAAATATACTTTAGTCCTTCCTGAATAGTTTCAATTATCACGAGGATATAGGGCTATATTCCATAAGCTCGGACCTTTGCATAATAGTGTTTTTAATTATTTAAAAAAATAATCTTCGAAGGTCACACGGAAGTCTTGCGCTTGCGACTAATATAATTTATGGTGCTGTCCGATGTGTGAATTTATTATGTTGTCCATCTCACAATGAGCAGTGCACTCAAGAAAACTGAGTTTTGTTGTGTCTAAAAGTGTGACACAACTGTCACATTAATGTGTTTGCATGAATGGACGACCGATGGCATGGCAGATGGAACCTGTCCTGGAACTAGATGAATATTGCTTTTAGCAATCCCTTTTTTACCTTTCCACCTTCTTTAGGCATTTTGGCCTTTGTCTGAGTAGCTATATATATATATGGTGTAGCCTATTACAGCGATGCTGGACCAAATTTTCAGACGTTGACCAGACATTGAAACAGCTGAAGTGTGTTTGCTGAGGCCAGAATACCACCAAGACTCACTCACTGCTTAAAATAGGTGGATCGTTACGATTCCTTGAGCACGAGTTATAGGTCCACCCGCATGCGCAGCATGGTCAATGTTCGAAAGAGTGGGGTTCGTCAGAAGTAAGTATTATGAATCAGTGAAGCAGAATTAGTCTAGTAGGAAGAGGGGGGTATCGTGCACTCCCCGGAAATCAATTTTTAATTGATGTTTCTAGATTGAAAAAATACCATAGAAAACGATTTGCTATGTTAAAAAGTTGACAAAATGTCCCACTACCATTTTTATGCAAATTAGTGACGCCATTACTGGAATATGTATATTTCGCCATATCTCAGCTAATAGTGCACATAGCTCGACAATTAAGGTGTCTAACCCCATGTTTTGAGGGTCTAAGATCGTTATAAAACTATTTTTAAAATGATCAGATGTGTCTAAAAGATGTTAGCGTGCCAAATTTCTCCGACATTTGCGAAAAATCTAACTTACCCCATATCTTCGCGGATATCAATGATAACTGCATTAGGCCTGTGCTGACATATATCGTCTAGACGTATGTTCTGATGCTCAACAAATATAAAAATAGTAATATTCAAGAGATTAGATATGTACGAGGCATGTGATAGTATGCACATTAGTGCCATCATTAGCGTATAAAATTTGATAACTGCACACACCATCTATCTATACCTGATGTATTTCTGAAGGTTCAATAACACCATAACAGAGTAACACTGTGTCCTAGTACACAACATGTTGTGGAATGTATGCTAGGATGCACATTAGTATGTCCTAGCACATAATAACACTATGATGTGTCGCAGTACATGAAAATGTTGTAGAATGTATCCTAGAATGTATACTAGCACGTTCTACCACATATTAACACCATACATTTTTCTAAACATTTTGTGGATAAAATTTGCAATTATCCGTTTCAAATTTCCAGATAAAGTACATAATAATACATCAGTGCAAAAAACAGAAATTAGATCCAAAATGAACTCTTTTGAAGATGAAATTAAAAAACTTATTTTGAGCTCATCGTCAAAATCATGTGATCTCGACCCCATTCCTACAAACGTGCTGAAATGTTGTCTTGATATAATATTAGTAACTCCCATCACTGATATAATTAAAATTTCAATGGACACAAGTACATTTCCTAAAAAAATCAAAGAAGCTCATGTAAGACCACTACTTAAAAAAAACATATCTTCCTAAATTAACTGAAAAATAACAGGCCTGTATCCTTCATTTCCGAAATTTTAGAAAAGGTAGTAGCCGATTGGCTGCAAGCTCATATAAAAAAATATCCGTCTGTCTAATCTATTACAATCAGCTTACAGGAAACATTATCTACAGAATCAGCTCTACTGAAAGTACAAAACGATATCATTATTAGAATGGACAAAGGTGAAGTAACAGCTCTGACCTTGATTTCGACACTATTGACCATGCTACATTACCTAATACATTTTCAGATTGGTATGGAATATCTACATATGGGCAGGATCAAATTTGGTTTTCTTCATACTTGCAAAATAGGCACCAATCCGTAAAAATTAAAGAGTCTGTAAGATAAAGTCACACTCTCATATGGAGTTCCACGGGGCTCTGTGCTGGGACCAGTGCTTTTTATCCTATACACTACACCACTCAGCACTATTATCTACAGTTTTGACATAAACCACCATCTCTATGCCGATGATACTCAAATGTTCATGTCTCTATCCGTTTCCAACGCTAAGGAATCTCTTGAGAAGTTGCCACATTGTGTAATAACTGTGTCGACCTGGATGACAGGGTCTAAGCTGAAGCTTAATCCTAGTAAGACAGACTTTCTTCCAATTGGGGCCAAAACTTCAGCGAGAAAAAATCAAAAATATTTTTCCATGCTTAATTCTAGGTCAAGACACAAATCCATCTGCATGAGCCAAAAATCTTGGTGTAGTATTCGACAGTAGCCCGGATTTCCTAAAAGACATATCTCAAAATAAGACATATACAGTATATCCCAAACATGTAGGGCATGCTTCTATCGTATCAGTGACCTGCGTCCAATTCGAAAATGACTGTCCTTAGATCGTTCCAAGGAAATTGCAGTGGCACTGCTCAGTAGCAAGTTAGATTATTGTGACTCACTTTTCCAATATATACCAGGAAAATATATCGGTAGATAACAACGCGCTCAGAACTGCCTTGCAAGAGTGGTAACCAAGGCCCCCACGTTTTAGTTGTTTCGTTCCTATTCTAAAACGATTACAGTGGCTTCCTGTCAAATTTAGCATTAATTTTAAAATATGCACAATAACTTTCCAAACCCTAAAAGACAACCAGCCTGCATATCTGGCTGACTTACTTGTTTGTCCGAAATGCTCAAAATATCTACACTACAATTTCAAATCGATTTGTTGGTCATCGTATAAAAACTAAGACTGGGTCAAGAGCTTTCTCTATATTTGGCCCAGCCTTATGGAACTGTGCCTGTGCCAATGCGTAATGCCGAAACAATTTTAACATTCCTGAAATTACTTAAATTACTTAAATCTCACCTATTTGATCTGGCTTTTCCACCCTAGCTCCTCAGCAGCCTGGATCCCTGTTGACGAGCCTGCTTTGGTCTCGATTATGACACATAATCACGCTAAGGATTTGTGCTCCACTGAGCTTGGTCTGCTGAGTACGTGGTATGTAGAATGTATTCTAGAATGTATGCTAGAGCATGCTGTACTTGCAACAGAACAGTTAGGACTGACAAGATGATTCTAAAGGGTCCAGTTCAACCATTCACTTATCACTCATTACTTTCATCGAAACTCATAGTTGTCATCGTATTCTTCATGATCAACCTGGTCATCTCCTTTCCGATCAACAGCATCCAGTAGATCAACCAGCGAGGTTGCTAGGACAGAACAACATGATCACAGTGGTTGCCAGACTCCCAGGTCAGTCTTCATCCACCCCTGTTGCTCCTCGTACATGCACGAAGCAAACCGGTGGTTCACATGCTGGATGTGTGGCTCCAAAGCGGACTGGTACGGGAAGGCGAGACAGATCGATTGTGGACTTGGAAATTAACTTCTTTTCATCTCTCACCATCTTGTGGGGCAGCTTGACATGGACGTCTTTCACAGAAGATTTACTAATGTGTCCGTACACCAGACACGTATGCAAACTGCTCCAGCTGTTTCATCACACGAGGCTCGACATTTGACGTCGTCACCTATTTTCCTGAATGTTTTGTAGAACCTGGTATTCTTTTCAGGCTTTTTAGGTGGCCCCACCTTTCCCTTGCTTTTGAATGAACTGGTTCAATCCTCTCCACTGAGGACACATTAGCCGAGGAGAGTAGCACAGTACCATTTGATAAAAAACAATGAATATAGTTGTGAATGGGATTTTAACTGATTGCCTTTCCCTGTGAAGAAGTGATGTTGATCTTGTTGTTGTCAGCTTTTCATAATTGAGTTCTATATTGTCGAATCCTAGTGGCCCCCATCGGTCTTGTGAAAGCCCACAGAATGTTACTGCAAAATGGACAACGACATTCTGGTACTGATCCGCCCTTCCAAGAATGTAAGCTTGTGCAAGAGCATCAACAAGAACGATAACCAAACTGTGCAGAAGTTAAAATGAAAAAGCAACATGTGTGCTCTTTGGGAATTTCTTGAATTTGACATGATTTTTTATTGGGTTATTCTGTAGCCCTTTCAGCAGTTTCTCAGCTTGATAGTTCTGATTCATCATAGCCATTCAGTTATCGAGCAAGTGCAATGACAATAGCAAGAGAACCTCATTATGTTGGACAACATGGTCTCCAGTACGAATACAAGTGCCTTCTCGTGGACACATCAGATCGCTCTGAAAATCGTTTTACTATGTTCTTTGACCCTCAAGACATAGGTCTGGAAACTTGTTCTACTCAGTTATCTTTAATATTGGCTGAGCTGTGGCGAAAAATAGACTTTTCTTTAATGGCGGCAACATTTTGCGCAATAACATATATTAGACACATCTGATCACTTCAAGAATAGTTTTATCATGCTCTTGGACCCTCAAAACATGGGGTAAGACACCTTAATTGTTGAGCTATGTGCATTATTAGCTGAGATATGGCGAAATATACATTTTCGAATAATGGCGTCGCTGATTTGCATAAAAATGGTATGTGGGACATTTTATCAACTTTTTAACATAGCAAATCGTTTTCTATGATATTTTTCAAATCTAGAAACATCAATTAGAAATTGATTTCCGGGGGGTGCACGATACCCCCTTCTTCCTGCCCAACTAAATGACTGATCTGCGTTAAGCAGTTACTGCCTGTTAAACCTTTCAGCTCGGGGACCGTCTTTACACGTCACAATCTGACGTCTTTACACGTCAGATTGTGACGTGTAAAAACGGTCCCCGCGCTGAAAGAATTAAAATATTTATAATGGCCGCAGACCCGTAACATAGGTATTCAAATGATTCGGAAAGAGCTAACTAAGACATTTAATTGTGATGATTTAAAATCGATAAAACCCTTTTGATCTACATGGTTTATACAAAAATAATTCAGCATTGTAAGGGTCAAGTTTTACAGAGCAGAAGAGTCGGCTCTCATCTAAGATGTTCCAGACGCTTCCATTTGCGGTTTGACGGGAATGCTATCTGGTCAGACGTCTGGCCTACTGAAGCGCAACAAGAGGTCGACATAATTATTCTTTCAAATGTAAGTAAGTAATAAGTAGTTTATTATGTAATTCAAAGCCTTATGCCGAAAGTACAACACATTAAAAATGCATGTATTCTATCAAGTTTAAACATATTTACATATTCTGGTCTTCAACCAATGCAGAAAGCAGTTTTAATGATTGATAATATCAATAATATATTACTTTTGTGTATGCGGCTATGCTTTGTACAATTTTAATATCAATAGAAGACAAACATGTAATGTTAACAAATGTATTGTAATTTGCATATTCAAAAAATAAATAATGTGTTCTAAATGCACTGTATGTACAGCAGCACACAAAATGAAATTCGTCTTTTAGAACCGTGATATCTCCATTCCTTCCCAAAATAAACAAATCCTTTCGGCTATTGGTACATTTTTCCTTCTACCTTTCTCGATAGCCAAACAGTGACTTGAAAATCGGAGCTTGCATAAGGCTTTGTGGTGTTTTATAACAGTCACCATTTTTATGTAAACTTGACATTCATTATTTTTATATATATATTTTTTAAAGTACAATAAATAGCCATTTTACTCGAATTTCTGAGTTTTTCTATTAATTCATTGACATAGTAATGTTTGACTCCAGTCCTAAACACGTTTAAAAATATTTCTTCATTGTCAACATTTTGGGAAACAATAATTATGTAGTAAGTCCAAATTTGTTTAACATATATCCATATTTTAATATTATATACCGGGGAAGTTTATGTCACACCTTGTGAAATGCTTTAGAAAAGTCGACAAATAAGACATAGTATCTTCCTTTATGTTTACTTATGTATTTTTGAGCTAGTGATTGCAGTACAAATATATTGTGGATGGTTGAAAAACCCTTTTTATAGCCAACTTGCTCCTCATATAAAACACTTGCAGATTGTGCCCATTTCAATAACCTGTTATTTAAAACTTTACTAAAAAATCTTGCATGTAGAGCCCATCATTTTGAGTACAAGCATCGCGCATATGCTTTAGTAGTCACGTGACATGTGACAGTCACATGACCACGGCCGTCTGCCGTCACGACAAACTTGAGACGCTGACCCAATATTAGCAAATGTTGGCGCACCGTCAACGACGCTGATGCGATGATACAATATTGTTTCAACGTATCGTTACAGAAATTATATTTATTAATTTGCAGAGAAATATAGACATTCCGCCCTTCGATCTGTGATGCACAATTCTGTTATCTGAACGATAATAATAATTTATCAAAGGTTTATTATTTTATATAGGACCTAATTACATTTATACTTACGCAATCATTTTGACTGTGAGGCAGTCTAGTCACTGATTTACTTCGCGTGCTATTTGAGATATCTAAGGTTAGTTTGATGACAAAGCACACTTTTTCCCGTTGGAAAACCACATGCCGACATAACATTGTTATCATTATGACAAGTGAACAAGTGATTTAATACTGTTGTCTTCTAAAGACATGCAGGGCGGGGGCCCTAGGGTAGTGGTTAGCACCGCTGCCTTTCACGCCAGAGTTCGGGGCTCGGTTCCCGATCTCGGCGGTTTGAAAGAAACACAAAATGTTTCTTCCCCATCCACGTGTGAAAGTCAGTATTGTGGGGAGCCTCCGTGACCGAGAGGTAGCGTGCTCGGCCTCAGACCGCCAGGGCTCGAATTTCGAATCCTGTGTCTGAAGGACAGTGTCATCTACATCATCTCACCATCCTCAGGAGGTTCTCCTGGCCCAGTTTAGCCTAGTATATGTGCACAAAGGTGGCCTAAAGCCCGATTCATTTGATTTCATTTTTTAAAGACATGCAGTGCCATGCAAAGCTGTGATATCGTACATGATTTATAACATATCATAAACATAGCCTATAATTTGTATGGTAGGCCTATTGTTTAAAGAGGAGTTCCCTTCTCTTAAAGTACATACAAAATAAGTAATGAAACTCATCACCACGGAGAACCAGTTCTCTACAGCCAGGCTCTATCAGCAGTTGGTTTCTGCAACGGGATTTAGTAGATATAATTTTCAGCTTATACGTGGTGATGCGTTCAAAAGTAAAAGTGGTCTTGAACGTTCTATAAATTATACACTTTAAATTATACACTTTCCAGATTCGTTGATTTCTGTTCTCTATACACCTTTCTCAATAACAACACGCCACATAGTGAGCAACGCCGAACTGTTTTAATCAGACAACTGTTACACATTGTTCAATGACAACACGCCACACAGTGAGCAACGCCGAACTGTTTTAATCAGACAAACTGTTCACGCGCAAACTCGTGCAAGCAGTCTATTGATGGATAAACTGGTCACGAAGTCTCAGTTTTATTGACTGTCTAAAGCACTCACGGCATTGCCGGTGGAGACTGGCTGTTTACTGAATACCAGATAAACCTATATTATTTAATGTGGTTTATAACAAATATAAGCCAATGTGAACTAGAGACATCCGAAACATGCAATTTAAGTAGCCTAATAATCCCTATAATATTGAGTATTTTTTAGTATATTTATTTTTTTCGTCACACATGTTAGGTGAGCTCCAAAATAGCAGCACTCTAGTTTTAATTTTTACAATTAGAGGAGGAGTACCAGCTTCAACGTACATCATATTTAAACAGGTAAATTTCATAAAATTTCATATATATTTAAAAAACCTTAATTGTAATTTATCGATAATATCGATGTTCTTCCTTCCCCATATTTCACAACCATATGTAATAATGCGAACAACTATATGCTTATAAAGTTTAAGAAGAATATCGTAAGGTAAAAATAAAGATCTAGCTTTACGTAGTAGAGAGAAAATTGCCCTACTACCTTTTCTCGTATAATAGTTGTTTAGCATTGTTAAATTCCCCATTCTAATTATAAATAAACCCAAGATATTGGTTTTCTCTGACAATTTCTAATTTAAAATTACCAAACGTAAATTATGGCCTATTTCTTACCACGAGAAAATGACAACACTTTTGTTTTGGATACATTAAGTTTGAGCTTCCATAGTGTACAATATTAATCAATTGCATCCAGGACAAATAAATAAATGACAATCCACTGTATTTGGTGAATAAATAATAGATCGGACAGAAAAATGAAAAAACAATGTTGATAAATGTTCACATTGTCCAACGCCTGTTTGAGAAGCAACATATCCTGATGTTTTGCCAGCCCTGTTTACAGTATCAAAGGCTTTGCTGTAGTCCACGAAACAGCAAAAACAATATTTTTGATTTAAATAAATATAAATCAATTAGTGTCTTTAAGGAAAAGTGTGATCAGCGGTCAAAATTCCTTGCCTAAAACCTGCTTGTTCATTTCCTATAATTTCACACAACTTAGAATAGGAGGTTAATCGGATGCTGATACAGCTTTCCCAGGCGACTAAGAATAATAATTCCACGGTGATTCGACGGACCCTTGTTTTTAAAACGGACCCTTGTTTTTAAAAATTGGTTTTATTATTCCTAAACACCAGTCATTTTCACACCAGATGAATTTGTACAGCAAATAATTTATCGTGTTAATATTAAATAAAAAAGAATATTTTAAAGATTTCTATATGGATATTGCGTGAATTATATGTTTGCTTCAAATGGTGAATAATACTGCATGGTTACATCTATTCACTTCAATCAGTCTTGGCCTACCAAGTGTTGATGTTGCAGGATGAGTGTGCTGGCTGCGAAAGAAGAGGTTATATTTCGAGGATTAACAGATTGGTGCTGTGCTGTCTATATGGCCTTCAGTACAGTTTCTATGACTGATCACATTACGTTTCAATTATAATCAGTATTAGTAAAACGTTAAGAGACTCAGGGAGCATAGCTATTTACATAATTGTATTTACAAGATCCGTTGATTTCAGTCTCAATGGGCAACAAGAACAGGCCAGATTGGGATTAGACAGCATGCTCTGGAAGCTGAAAGCATGCATTGGTTGAACGCTACAGTAACCGTAACCGAATACGGACACGTTTTGGTTTTTGAATCGGTATGACAGCGGTGCTCACTGAGCTGAACGTGTAATTTTATTTTATTAATCATAAGTAATAAACAACTGTGGTACGGGTGTCCCTATAAATGATGGATCTATTCGTATTTTAATGTACGCATATGATATTGCTCTAATTAGTGAAACTTCAGACGGTCTTCAAAAACAACTAGATGGCCTTCATAAATGATGTGCTGATTGGCGAATTAAAATAAATGTAAAAAATCACAAGTTGTCCACCACAAGAGAGGACAACTGTTGAAACTGTTGAAGCTAAATCAGCCAGCAGAGCTCTCGGCTCAATTATAAATAAATATTACAAATTAGGAGGATTAGGTTATTATATCTACACTAAAATATTTATGTCTGGAGTAGCCCCTATCCTAGACTACAACCGTTTTTTCTCTGGGATCTTGAGACATATTTGTTCACAAAATAAAAAACATGTATTCACTACTTTACAGCAGCCTGATGCTTCAAAATTCCAACATAATATCCGCTTGGGCACCTTTTCATGACAAATTCATGGTCTGTAGTAGAAGAGCCCTTACAACATGTTTGAATAATATAATACGTAAAATAGTGTGTGACAGTAAGGTATTTAAGCACTATATTTACATATATACCCAAAATATATGTGCAAGTGTTAACTAAAATAATTATAAGAAGTATACATGTTCATAATACTATACAGGATAGATATGTGTTTCCCGCACCAAAACCAGAGATACTTTTATGAATACGTGCCATCCAGTGTTTCCCTCAGTTGTTTAAATGTAATTTATCTACGCTGTAGTCAGTCGTGCGGCATCGGGTGAAGATGTTGTTCTTAATATAATTTACTTAAACTGTCTTCTTGGATTTATGTTCAAGGTAAGCATTCAGATTTAATATGCTCCAATTTATCTCAGATTTGCCCCAGTGTAATAATCCCGCCACATATATCTGAGCTTCTCGGTTTAGATACAACGCCTTGTTCAGGAGATGTTATATATTTGTTAACAGTTTGACCAGATGCATTATTTGCCTGATCATTGTTTCCGCACAGCCCATGTGACATGTGCACCTGTTTTCCTAATCTTATCTCTAAACTGAATGCCCATACCGGCACCAAGAAATTATGTTATACAAATGTTTTGTGTTTGCTGGGTTGTGACAGTTCCTATTACACATATATATTATATCAGTATGCCTGGTAATGAAAAACAACCATAAGGAATATATGTTTCCCACCTCCTTCGTGAAGACTGCATTTGCTTCAGTGCCTTATAATATGTTCGTAGTCACTGCATTTGAAATGATTCTTCACATTATCATGATTATATGTTTAGAAATGTTTACAAAATTGCCGTGAAAATAAAAAAGGCCCATTATTACAGCATAAAGTAATTTTGTACTTTGCTCGTATTGTTCTCGTTTTATAAAAGAGAAAAATAAACCTATCGAGACAGGCTATAGTTCCAATGGTATAAAGTCTCCAAGAAAAAAAGAAAGATAAGGTCTGTGACTGTCAACTGTGACGTACTGACCACATGCTATTATAATGTTGAACCACTGTCTGCGACACTGGCCCAACATTATAACAACATTGGGTCAGCTGAGCATTGCGACACATCACTGTCGCATCTCATAATCTCCACTATTACACAACATCAAAAACCAGCGACGAGAAGGGATTCAGAATATGTCTGAAAGTGAACGCTTGTCTTTTTCACGCCCGGTGCAGGTATTATCTGTTAAATTATTTAAACCGGATGTCGGCCTGGCGATAAATTGCCAGTGATATGTGTGTTTCGTGCCAGTCATTATTGATTACCCCGTCAGTGTCAGTAAAGCGTGAAACAAACATAAGCCACCACGATCTCTTCTTGCTCATAGGCCTATCAGCATACCCTGAGCATACCCATATAATATGGCAAGAGAAAATGGTTCACGAGCATAGGGTGGATTATCTTTTGTAACCTACATTTTTAAAATCCTTATGGTGTCTAAAAAACATATTTTGATGTTAACAGCACGAAATTTAGCCCCATGGGTATTTTTAACCGCTTATATGCATGGGGTACCCCCGAACTTGTCTAAAATCAGGTGGTAGGGTTACGCAAACGTATGTCGTTGCTGTTCTAATTTATAAATCTACATATGCAATATACCATATAAAAGTTAATTAAATTGGTGTATTGCTTGGTGCAGAGGATTAAAGAGTGATCTGTACAAATACGTTGAAACATTTTTTTTATTTCAAAATATTCAAAATCGACAACAAAACAAGCTAGTCAACATGGCCAGTTGAAACGACTTAATAAAACATAATTTTATTATAGGCCATATCTATATTTGACCAAAGTTTTCTGAACCCAGATGTGTATATATTTTAACTGAGTGGTATTTAAATTTGTACATGGCATATATATTTATAAATGAGAGAATATTGGAGCCTTTTTTGAAAATCTGTGTATTTAGCCTGGGCTGAAATATGAAACATGGAACTTTGCTCGACATTTGAGTTCAGATTGTTTTTTCGCTTGTTTTTATATAATTTGGGTATGCTGAATTCGAATCTGTCGGATAACATTCTATCTTTGGTGTCCTTCTCCTTTAAATAATCCTTCTCCTTTAAATAAGCAAAACAAAAAATGGCCACCAATACCACATCTTTTCTATATTTTGGTTGTACACAATTTTCGGTTTCTGCATGATTTAGAGTTGATAAATTTATCTGTCATGTTTTTAGATAAAAATGACCTTTATTCGACCTTCAAATGCAGAATGGTTACAGCCAACACACAAATCAAAGCGTTTTTTATGTATTTGAACTATAATATAAAAAACAACACTTGTTTAATAGAAATCCAAAAAATGACTAGGTAATTATACGACAGATTACAAGGCATTCGAAATGCTGTTTAATTATATAAGTATATAAGTACACAGTATATTCTACATACTTTGCTGTGCTTAGTATTTAGAATGGCGTCATTATTTTAATTGTAAGATGACGTCCATCTTGGATTTTGCGATAAAATATAGGTCAGACGATGAAAAATAAACATCAGAAATATTTTTTTCGGCCACCAAGTCATACAAAAACCATAATTTTAACAATCTCGAGCCACAAATACAAAAAAGATGTTTAATTTACATTTCGAGAGCCATTTTGTTTTTTTGCTTTTATGAAGGTGAAAGTCGCGGCCATTTTAGATTTTTCATATAAATTCTACTCGTCAGCAACGTTTATTTCTGGTCCACTACGTTACTACAATTAAATAATTTTATCGTGTATAGCGGTATATTTATAGCAACACTAAATATATATTTAAAAAAATGACGGACATCTTGTTTTTAAATAAAGGTTACTTCTTTCCAAGACGCTAGAATTTTCTTTTATATAATAATAATCTTGCAGAAAGCCTAAATTATGCTTTCATGTGCTATAAACCAGAGCAAATACGGGGGTTTATTTACATTTTGGCAGCAATTTTGTGTTTTGCAAATTTGTAGGTGAAGGTCACCAAAAAAAGATTGTTATCCGACAGATTCTAATTTATTACACGCAATTTATGTCAAAACAAGTGTATAAAAAATTATACACAAACATTCCGAGAACAAAATCATGTTTGAGATTTCAGCCCATGCTAAATACAAATATATTCATAAAAAGGCTTCAATGTTATTTCATTAAAAAAATATATGACATTTATAATATTTATAAATAACACTCATTTTTAAGCATACACACATCTGGATTCAGCAATTATAGGCGAGATATACATAAACATATGTCCGATAATTGCTTTTTATTAACTCGTTTCCATTCATCATGTCTAATCGTTTGTTTTGTTGTTTATTTTGAACAATGTGATATATCATTAAAATGAGATTTTAAAAATTATCTGTTATTATGTTATATCGCAAGTGCAAACTGGTTAATCAGGACATCAACGACAGACGTTCGTGTAACCCTCTAGTATCCTTGTGTAACCGTACCCCCTAATTTTAGACAGGTTCGGGGGCACCGCTATATAAGCGGTCAAAAACAACCATGGGGCTAAATTTCGATCTGTTAACATCAAAATATGTTTTCTAGAAACCATAAGGGTTTTAAAATGTAAGTTACAAAAGTTAATCCACCTTATGCTCATGGACCATTTTCTCCTGCCATACTAAAATGCTTCGCCAGTGTTGAAATGTGCTTGGTGATCTTTTTGCGCACGCGCTGCTGTATTTTATGTTTCCGCTAGACGGCTGTGAAAAGCAAAAAAATACAGATTACTATACAGAGCAGCATAACCCTTCAGCTACTCAGCTGCTACATTTTGAAACAAGTTGAATGTCGAAAACATTGTTATCTATCAATGTTCGGGCATCTAAGTTTTTTTATATTTGAAGCTAGAAATTGCGTTAGCAATTCCAGCTTCAATTGAATGGAACAGATGAAGAACAACTCTGTGTTTAAAGAGTTATTATTAAGCATAATTATGTGTTGTTACCAGTCGTGCAAATATTACTTAATGGATGTAGCCAAAGTGTTATCAAGCTTAGGGCAGCATTTTACTGTGCAAATCAGATGACCGTGTATTATCGATTCAATAATAGCTAGGGTCTACACGGCTAGGCCTACGCTTACAAAAACTGCATTATAATAGCACAACCATATAAAATCCTCCCCCGGAGAGATGATCATGAATTGTTCATGGACATCCATGAATAGTTCAGGAATGTTCGTGAACAAAAAAACGATGAACATTCATGAACGTTCATCAACATGGTAATGAACGGTTCATGAATATTCTTGAACAACAAATGAGACTTTTATGAAAGTTTATGAGTTCATGAACTTATTCTGTTCGTGAACTCTCACTTTGGGCATGACCATGAACGGTCATGAACTCAGGTAATTCGTGAATCAGGGCTATTTCATGAACGACCATGAACTAAAAAATAGATAGTAAATGAACAGTAATGAACGTTCATTTAATGTGTTTTTTAAATTTGTGCACTAAATGAATGTTCCTGAACAACAAATGAGACATTCAAGAAATACTTGAAGAAATACATAAACTCAAATAAATTATGAACCAGATAGTCAATGAACATGCATGAACGTTCAATAAATGTGATCATAAACTATTCAAACTATTCACTAATGTTCCTGAATAGCAAAATAGACGTTCATATGAACTATCATTCTGAAGTTCCTGAGACTTTTTCTTGAAATTGGGGTTATTCTTAAACGACCAGGAACCCAGGTGGTTCATGAACCATATAAGCCAGCAACTCGAACCAAGTTCATGTTTATGTTCGGGAATTAAACTTCATTTTGTTAACTTAAAAAGAGGTTACCCCCTCACAGTATCACACGGCATTGAACAGAAAACTGTGAAACTAATTATTTTTAATAGAGATTTCAAGCTCATAACAATTCATCACAATTCATGAAGCTGTCCCTCATGAACTTTCATGAACTAGCCATAAACCGAATTAGGACGTATCAAAGTTCGCAATAATTAATAGTCCAGGGGCTGGAGGGGTGTCTGTGTGCATGAGAGAGGCAGGGGGTTTCTCTTCAGATTTGATAAATATAAGGTATTGGCTTCAAAAAAAGCTTGGGTAGACATCTGGGAAGGTGGTCGTTTTTTTGTAATAGCTGTTTGAAAATTACATGTTTGAATTATTTTTTCAGCTAAATCGGATCTGACGAACAATGATATTTCTATGTGTATTTGGCTATAATTAGCCTAAAATGATGCTACACATGCATGTCTCTGTTTTGGGGCTAAATAATTCATGTATTCCATTTAAAATGGTTACCAGCTTCGAGGTGTCTTATAGGGTCCAAAACCATGATTCCGCGACCAACCTTCGGCAAGTAATGTTTGACGATTGTTTTAGGTAACTTAAGGTATTTGTCGAAAGATAAACTACTACGCCTCTTTATAAAAGGTGAGCTGAATTTTGTAAAGCCATAAAATCCAAAATGGCCGCCATCGATCACGGAGAAATGCAAGTATTCACATATTCCATCCACTGGTCTCTCAGTGGTGTTCATTTTTTAATGTATTTAGGTAGAAAAAAGATAAATCTTATCTTTTCAGATGAAAATAAAAGAAATTTACGATAACATAGATCTTAAGAGTGTTAGTGGCATGTCATGGCTCCTGTGTTCCAGTCGGTAATATAGAGAGTCCTCTTTTCGGACAGAGAGTGATCAATGTAAAATCAGCAGCTGCTATTTATGTCCCGAAAAAATGACTACATCACCCACTGAAATTATTTGATATGCCCACATATAAGTGATTACTTAATTATCATTTAAATGTTTAATTTTTCACTTGAGATATTAAACAAATTATTTTAAAATGTTATCCAATATGCTTAGCTTAGGCATTTGTGGCCCTGGGTGTATCCAGTAATCTGAGAAGGGGTCTAAGAGGGGTCCAGGGGGCGGCCTTTGAAAAAATGTGTTTTATAGCCCATTTCTCGTCTTTTTGGACTACATGCTGGACCAATATATAGATATATGAAGATTCTGGATTCAAGGGTGACTAAAAGAACCTTAAGTAGGGTTATGGCATGAGGTGAATTGCGTGGGAAGCAAATATGCAGATGAAAGAAGTCTCTGGCTATGATGTTATTAGACGTGTGAGTGGTCTTGCGATTTGTTTTAAATTTGATGACGTTAGCACTATTTGGGATGCCCATAATTCCTAGTAAACAAAAGACGCTGAACCAATGTTGGTTCATTGTTGTGCCACTATCTACGTACGACGCAACCGCTGGTCTAACATTATGCTAACAATGGCTCATCGTCTCATGTAGCCTATCTTGGTTTATGATTGTGACTGAGTGGCAGATGTCAACATGAATCAACATGTCAACATGGTGGCAGCGTCTGTCATTCTGACATGTCCGGATGAGAGCCTCCTGAGCCAACACGCGACGTTGAAGCAATAATTAGGCTGGCTTAACGTTGGACCAGCGTCGCAGACGGTCGCCCAGGATTAACCCAGTATTAGTTATAATAAATTTCAACAAAACTTTAAAAAATTCACCTGCACATCTCCACATTGGAATGTGATTGTAAAATTCGAATAATTTCAGACGTTAAGTTTTAAAGTTTTTGCGCCAACAAAAAAAATTGGTGTTGACTTCTGGCGGCCATTTTGAATTTTGGTAGCATCTTTCAAAAATCACTTGCACATCCACATGTTGCTGGGATTGTGATGATAAAATTTTAAAAAAATTAACCAAAATAATGTTTTGAATTTCAGCGCCGACCAAAAAATTGAAGCTGATCCGTTGCGGCCATTTTGAAATTCAATAAAACCCTGAAAATGTCACCTGCACATCTCCATATGGTGGGGAATGTGATAGTAAAATTTGAATAATTTCTGACTTCAAGTTTTTGATTTTTTGCGCCCACAAAATGTTTTGGAGTTAACCTCTGGCGGCCATTTTGAATTTTGTTAGCATCTTTAAAAATCACTTGCACATCCCCATGCTGCTAGGAATGTCATGTTAAAATTTCAAAAACCCGTAGTTTTTGTGTTTTTGCACCCACAAGTAAACTTGACGCCGGACAGAATCCTGCATGGCGCGTCTAAAATCCCCCTTCCCCTACGGGCGGGGGTTAAAACCCTTTTGGGTTCCATGATTTTCATTTAAAAATTCAGTGCTTTAAGGGTTAAAGGGTTAAGACGGTTTCGTATTACTACCCACGGAGCTTGAATGCCGGGAATGTCCAATCAGCCCAGTTTTTATCCAGCTAATTCATAAACTCTCATCTGTCGCTAATCGGATTTAGAAGACGGCTGTGCAGGAGACATGCCGTTTTTTCCAAGTGGATGATATTAGTCATTTTTAAATTAAATTGCACTGTTGGAATATCAAAGTTGTGTGGCCAAGGTATATTTATGGATGAATAATGAAGAGCTGCATGGATTTATAACGCCCCTTCAAAACCCAGCTCAAGGGTGCGGTAAAAGCAAATCAGATGCATTCCTGTATAGTCCTTAGCGCTCCGTTTCATCACTCAGGAATGTAGAAACACAAAAATGTAAATGCCTGGAGCAGCATGGATCAGCATAAAGCTATGGCTATGCGTTTTTATTCATTTTGGGCTAAACGTTGGGAAATGCTGGTTAAATGTTGGGACAGTTTCACAGAAGGTGGCCAGTCATTAAGCTAACATTGAGTTTAGAACATTATGCATAACATTATAATAATTGTAATAGGCATATTATCATGTCGAAGTCTAGTTTTCTAATGAATAATTTATTGGCATGTTAATCTACGGTAATAGTACACGTGATGGTTTCGTCCTGTGTGAGATATTAATGTATTTGATCATAATATAAGTAAAATGGGTTTTAGGCCACTTTTGTGCACATATAGGCTAAACTGGGTCAGGATAACCTTCTGAGGAAGGTGTGATGAATGAGATAACACTGCCCTCCAGATACAGGATTCGAAATTCAAACCCTGGCGGTCTGAGGCCGAGCTCGCTACTTCTCAATCACGGAGGCTTCCCACAATGTTGAATCTTTACGAGCGAGCAAGGAAGAAACATTTTGTTTGTTTGAAATTTGTATGCCAGAGCGGGGCTCGAGCCGGCGATCTCCGATTTTCTAAGCAGACAGCCTTAACCACTGCACCAGTGCCACCGCCTGATCATAGATATATACCCAGCAGATGAAATGGCAGGCTCTATATAGACCCGCTTCAGAGTGAGATTGCTGCCATCTGGAATGGACATTAATGACATAGTGTTTTTGTCATTGTTATGATGGGTATGAACATAAAACTTCAGGTAAATACGCTTTTCCGGGTGAGTTTGGCGAAGATAGACTAATATAATTATTTGAAATGGTTCGCAAAATTGTCAATTTTTTAGAAAAAAAGAACGTGAAACAACTACATCTTAGCATGCTAACCAGGTCTATAGAAATACGTAGGATCGAATTTATCATATTTTGTACTATTTCACATATATTCTGATGTAATACCACATTTTCAAATAAGAGTACATGACTAATGCATCTAAAATCAGCTGCGTGAAGTTGGTTCAACATTCAACATTCAGATTCAGAAAGTTGGTTCAATATTTTTTTTAAATCGGGAAAAATAAGGCAAACAAAACGCATTGAGTCCTAGGGTGGCCCAACGAACCCTCTACTCGCTACAGCACCTAATACACCATAAAAAACCTCCTTTGCACATTTCAGTCATCCACCTAGAAAAAATATTAAAATTTCGGGAAAAATAAGGCAAACACAATGCATTTGGTCCTAGGTTGGCCCAACGAATCTTATAGTCGCTACATAACCTAATCCACCATAAAAATGTGTTTTTTACACATTTATTGAAAAGTCCCCAGTCAAAAATATTACAATTTCCGAAAAAATAAGACGAACAAAATACATTGGGTTCTAGGGTGGCCCAACGAACCGTCCAGTATTGGTTCAACATTAAACATTCAACATTCAGATTGAGAAAGCTGGTTCAATATTCGAAAAGTCCCAAGTCAAACTCTGGGAAAAAAATATTTAAAAATCGGGAAAAATAAGGCAAACAAAATGCATTTGGTCCTAGGGTGGCCCAACGAACCTTTTAGTCGCTACATCACCTAATCCACCATAAGAATGTGTTTTTTACACATTTCCCAAAAAGTCCCCAGTCATCCACCAAGAAAAAAATATTTAAATTTCGGGAAAAATAAGGCAAACAAAATGCATATGGTCCTAGGGTGGCCCAACGAACCTTCTAGTCGCTACATCACCAAGTCCACCATAAAAATGTGTTTTTTACACATTTCTCGAAAAGTCCCCAGTCAAACTCTGAGAATTTTTTTTACAATTTCCGGAAAAATAAGACGAACAAAATACATTGGGTCCTAGAGTGGCCCAACGAGCCGTACAGGTTCAACATTCAACATTCAGATTGTGAAAGTTAGTTCAATATTCGAAAAGACCTCAGTCAAACTCTGAGAAAAAATATTAAAAAATCGGGAAAATCAAGGCAAACAAAATGCATATGGTCCTAGGGTGGCCCAACGAACCTTCTAGTCGCTACATGACCTAATCCACCATAAAAATGTGTTTTTTTTACACATTTCCCGAAAAGTCCCCAGTCATCCACCGGGAAAAAAAAATATAAATTTCGGGAAAAATAAGCCAAACAAAATGCATTTAGTCCTAGGGTGGCCCAACGAACCTTCTAGTCGCTATATCACCTAATCCACCATAAAAATGTGTTTTTTACAAATTTCCCGAAAAGTCCCCAGTCATCCACCGAGAAAAAAATATTTAAATTTCGGGAAAAATAAGCCAAACAAAATGCATTTGGTCCTAGGGTGGCCCAACAAACCTTCTAGTCGCTACATCTCCTAATCCACCATAAATATGTGTTTTTTACACATTTCTCGAAAAGTTCCCAGTCATCCACCAAGAAAAAAATATTAAAATTTTGGGAAAAATAAGGCAAACACAATGCATTTGGTTCCAGGTTGGCCCAAAGAACCTTCTAGTCGCTATATCATCTAATCCACCATAAAAATGTGTTTTTTACACATTTATCGAAAAGTCCCCATTTAAATTTAATTTAAATATTTAAATTTCGGGAAGAATAAGGCAAACAAAATGCATTTGGTCCTAGGATGGCCCAACGAACCTTCTAGTCGCTACATCACCTAATCCACCATAAAAATGTGCTTTTTACACATTTCTCGAAAAGTCTCCAGTCAAACTCTGAGAATTTTTTTTTTTACAATTTTTGGAAAAATAAGACAAACAAAATACATTGGTTCCTAGGGTGGCCCAACGAACCGTACAGTGTTGGTTCAACATCCAACATTCAACATTCAGATTGAGAAAGTTTGTTCAATTTTCGATAAGTCCCCAGTCAAACTCTGAGAAAAAATATTTAAAAATCGGGAAAAATAATGCAAACAAAATGCATATGGTCCTAGGGTGACCCAACGAACCTTCTAGTCGCTACATGACCTAATCCACCATAAAAACACATCCTTTGCACATTTCTCGAAAAGTCCCCAGTCATCCACCAAGAAAAAAATATTTAAATTTCGGGAAAAATAAGCCAAACAAAATGCATTTGGTCCTAGGGTGGCCCAACGAACCTTCTAGTCGCTACATCACCTAGTCCACCATAAAAATGTGTTTTTTACACATTTCTCGAAAAGTCCCCAGTCAAACTCTGAGAATTTTTTTTACAATTTCCGGAAAAATAAGACGAACAAAATACATTGGGTCCTAGAGTGGCCCAACGAGCCGTACAGGTTCAACATTCAACATTCAGATTGTGAAAGTTAGTTCAATATTCGAAAAGACCTCAGTCAAACTCTGAGAAAAAATATTTAAAAATCGGGAAAATCAAGGCAAACAAAATGCATATGGTCCTAGGGTGGCCCAACAAACCTTCTAGTCGCTACATCTCCTAATCCACCATAAATATGTGTTTTTTACACATTTCTCGAAAAGTTCCCAGTCATCCACCAAGAAAAAAATATTAAAATTTTGGGAAAAATAAGGCAAACACAATGCATTTGGTTCCAGGTTGGCCCAACGAACCTTCTAGTCGCTATATCATCTAATCCACCATAAAAATGTGTTTTTTACACATTTATCGAAAAGTCCCCATTTAAATTTAATTTAAATATTTAAATTTCGGGAAGAATAAGGCAAACAAAATGCATTTGGTCCTAGGATGGCCCAACGAACCTTCTAGTCGCTACATCACCTAATCCACCATAAAAATGTGCTTTTTACACATTTCTCGAAAAGTCCCCAGTCAAACTCTGAGAATTTTTTTTTTTACAATTTTTGGAAAAATAAGACAAACAAAATACATTGGTTCCTAGGGTGGCCCAACGAACCGTACAGTGTTGGTTCAACATCCAACATTCAACATTCAGATTGAGAAAGTTTGTTCAATTTTCGATAAGTCCCCAGTCAAACTCTGAGAAAAAATATTTAAAAATCGGGAAAAATAATGCAAACAAAATGCATATGGTCCTAGGGTGACCCAACGAACCTTCTAGTCGCTACATGACCTAATCCACCATAAAAACACATCCTTTGCACATTTCTCGAAAAGTCCCCAGTCATCCACCAAGAAAAAAATATTTAAATTTCGGGAAAAATAAGCCAAACAAAATGCATTTGGTCCTAGGGTGGCCCAACGAACCTTCTAGTCGCTACATCACCTAGTCCACCATAAAAATGTGTTTTTTACACATTTCTCGAAAAGTCCCCAGTCAAACTCTGAGAATTTTTTTTACAATTTCCGGAAAAATAAGACGAACAAAATACATTGGGTCCTAGAGTGGCCCAACGAGCCGTACAGGTTCAACATTCAACATTCAGATTGTGAAAGTTAGTTCAATATTCGAAAAGACCTCAGTCAAACTCTGAGAAAAAATATCTAAAAATCGGGAAAATCAAGGCAAACAAAATGCATATGGTCCTAGGGTGGCCCAACGAACCTTCTAGTCGCTACATGACCTAATCCACCATAAAAATGTGTTTTTTACACATTTCCCGGAAAGTCCCCAGTCATCCACCGAGAAAAAATATTTAAATTTCGGGAAAAATAAGGCGAACAAAAAGCATTTGCTCCTAGGGTGGCCCAACGAGCCTTATAGTCGCTACATCACCTAATCCACAATAAAAATGTGTTCTTTACACATTTCTCGAAAAGTCCCCAGTCAAACTCTGAGAAAAAAATATTTAAATTTCCGGAAAAATAAGACGAATACATTGGTTCCTAGGGTGAATCTTTAAGTACAAAATACATCGGGTCCTAGGGTGAATCTGTAAGTAAACAGTCGCATTGTCTACAGATAAATCTCCTACTAGTCCAGTAGAGTTTTACAAAAGCGTGTTTTGCGGATTGGACGATGTTTTATGATTGATCCTGATACCATGGGATGTCCCCATAAAAAATCAGCTGGGTGCCACTTTGGCACCCTTGGGCGGAATATTTTAAGGGCAAAAACAAAACGCATCTTTCTATCAACCTTTAGTGCATCTCCATCAACCTTTGACACTTTTTCTTGGCCCTTTAACGCCTCTCCGTCGCTCTTTGACGTCTCTTTGTCACAATTTAATTCTTCTCTGTTGCCCTTTTGCGATTCTCAATCGTCTTTAACGCCTTCTTAGCACCCTTAAACACCTTTCCATCAGCCTTTTTCACCACCTCATCACCTGTTAACGTACTTCCGCTGTCATTTAATACTTTCTCGTCACCCCCTTTAAGGCCATTCAATAGCCCTTTCATACCACTCAGCCACCTTTTAACGCATTCCGTCGCTTTTTAACGCCTATTTTTCACCCCTCAGCGCCTCCTCGTTGTCTTTCAACGCCTCCTCAATGTTGCCCTTCAACGCCACCTCGCTTCCCATTAACGCCTGCCTTCCATTGCCATTTAACGCATCTGCAGCGCCTGTAAGC
Source organism: Flabesymbios commensalis (assembly GCA_964017125.1). Lineage (NCBI taxonomy): Eukaryota > Metazoa > Annelida > Polychaeta > Terebellida > Flabelligeridae > Flabesymbios > Flabesymbios commensalis. Next base: position 44,114,914 of record OZ024906.1, read on the forward strand.
GTATCACCAACACCCTTTACTTTTTCGTCACCCTCTGACGTCTGTGTCACCATGTAACGCTTCTCTGTGGTCCTTCAGCAACTCTCCATCATCTTTAACACTTTCTCCTCACCCTCACACGTCTACCCATCACATGTGCACTTTAACTCCTCCCCATTGCCCTTTAGCGGTTTTTTATCGTCGTTTAACGTTTTATGGTCGCCTTTTGACGACTCCTCATCACCCTTTACCGCCTTCCCATTGCATTTTAATGCTTTTCTATCACTATTAAATGCCTCACCATCGCCCTTTAACACATTCCCATCACCATTTAACGCATTTGAATAGACTTTTAGCGCCTCTCCACCATCAAACTTTAATGCATCTACATCACTGTTAACCCTTTTTTCGGCCTTTAACGGCTTTCAGTCGCTCTTTGACGTCTCTCCGTCACCTTTTAACGCTTTTCCGCTGCCCTTTAGCGATTTTTTGTCATCTTTAATGCCTTTTTATCGCCCTTAGACACCTATCTTTCTTCCCATCACCCAATAACGTACTTCTACTGTCATTTAACGCATTCTTGTCAACGTTCCATACCCCTTTCATGCCACCCCGCCACCTTTTAACCCATCCCGTCAATATTTAACACAATTTTTTTGCCCCTTAACGCCTCTTCATTGCTTTTCACTGCCTCCTCATTGCCCTTCAACGCCTCCTCATTGCCCTTTAATGACTACTCATTTTCCTTTAACCCTTTCAAGTCACTCTTTAGCGCCTCTGGGGCGCCTTTTAGCGACTCGTCGACACCTTTTAATGCCTGCCCATTGTCTTTTACCGCCTCTATGTCACCTTTTAGCGCCGATCCATTGATCTGTTATGCTTTTTTGTCACTCTTTAACGCCTCTCCGTCACCCTTTGATGTCTTCTAGTTGTCTGATTGTTTCACTTTCATGATGATTAATCATTAAAACCCTACTAGAATTAGATTATCCAGTCAAAGTCACACCAAGACATTTTATTATATGTGCTCCAATTTGCAGCATACTATGTTAAAATCATATTTCACCTTGAAATTGACCTTTAGACATAGAGGATCATCTCAAATCACCAAAATAATACCAGAAAGATATTTTCTTAGCTTTAATTGTGAAAAATCATATTTTCGCTTACCTGACCTTGAAATTGACACACTGTCCTTGAAAATGACCTTTAATCATCAAAATAGTAGTAGAATTGGATTATTCGTCAAAATTACATAAAAAAGACGTAGGCCTACCACACTTTTACTTTTTATGTTTGTTAAAATTGTTTGTTAAAAATGTTATTTTTGATTTTGTAATTGACTTTTGATGACCTTGAATTGAAATTTTGCTTGAATCACTAAAATAACACTATAATTGGATTTGTCAGTCAAAATCCCATAAAAAGAGGTTTCACACACGCTCCTGGCTTTATCTGATATTTTCTCTTACTTTACCTTGTAATTGACCTCTTGACATTGAAGATCACCTTGAATAATCAAAATAATATCAGATATGGAAAGCTCAGTCAAAATTACATGAAAAATAGGTCTTACGCATGTTCCTATCTTTTTTTGTTCAAAATAATAATTTTGCTTAATTGACCTTGAGATTTGACTTTTTGGCCTTGAATATGACATTGAGTCATGGAAATAATACAAGAAATGAATTGCCCTGTCAAAAGCACAAGAAAATGAGGTATTACATTTGTTCCTAGCTTCATTTATTGAAAAATCATATTTGATATTGAAATATTTGGTGGCCATTTTGTTTTTGACCTTAGATCAACAAAATAATACCATACTTATGCGATGGTATCCGAGAGAACTCCGAGGTATCTTCTTCTGTCGACCCACCCTTTCTAATTGTTCAAATAGATACACCAGAGATAAGGCAGTGGTTAAGCAACCATGACATGACAGCCATCACACTATTTGGAAACAGGTAAGATGTGATGACATAATTGGGTTTTGTAATTATTCCATTATATTGGATGACTTACGCGTATCCTTTTGTAGACAGTTTATATCTCATTCCGTTACTGAAAAGCTTCAAAAATGTCTTCGAAACCAGGTTTTATCATTCCACTTACGTCAAAAGGTTGTTAAACATATCAACACTTAGCTGAGCCAATTGATAAAATGAATGAATATTTACGAGTGAGTGGAGAAACATATTTTGTTTCCTTGCAACTTGAATGCCAGAGTGGCGCTCAAGCCCGCATTTTCATACTTTCCAAGCAGGCGGCTAAAACAGCTTCACCAGTGCCCCCTCCCACTTGACATTGATGAAAAGAGGTATTACATGTGGTACTGTGATGATTATTTTAAAAGTTAGCATGCGTAATGCTTTGCAGTGGCGGCCATTTTGAAATTGTCCAATATGCTAGAGGAAAAAAATCGCTTGTCTGTCGGCAGATTATGAAACACCCAGGTCATGTCAGCTTGTGACAACAATTTCAGACTTTTGCAACGAAGTGAACGATTATTTGATTAAGCCCCCCCCCCCCTACTAATATGAGTATTTCATTATTTCACAGCTATAATTAAGATAATATTCCATCATCACTTCAAGATGTATTTAATGCCTGGTTTGAACAATTTCATTTCGCAGAATGTGACACAAAAGTGGAAGCCGGGTTAACATCAAAGACCTCAACTAGCAAAGTGTTTGTGTTGAGAAAAAAAAGACTATAACGAGGTGAAGACATGTGAAATATTTCCAAATATTGTAGTACAAATTTTAATTAATAAAATTACAAAGATTACAAAGATATACATGGCTATCTGTTTAAATACTGTCAAATACAAAAGCTTTAATTCTTAAACTATAATGCTGTAGATATTACCCTTGTAGATTTTTTTTCAATAATTCAACATATTTCACCATTGCCTTATGTTCACACAGCTAATCTACATCGCAATGTTTCAATTTTTTTTTGTGTACAGGACGGTATACTTATGCGATGGTATCTGAGAGAACTCCGAGGTATCTTTTTCTGTCGACCCACCCTTTCTAATTGTTCAAATAGATACACCAGAGATAAGGCAGTGGTTAAGCAACCATGACATGACAGCCATCACACTATTTGGAAACAGGTAAGATGTGATGACATAATTGGGTTTTGTAATTATTCCATTATATTGGATGACTTGCGCGTATCCTTTTGTAGACAGTTTATATCTCATTCCGTTACTGAAAAGCTTCAAAAATGTCTTCGAAACCAGGTTTTATCATTCCACTTACGTCAAAAGGTTGTTAAACATATCAACACTTAGCTGAGCCAATTGATAAAATGAATGAATATTTACGAGTGAGTGGAGAAACATATTTTGTTTCCTTGTAACTTGAATGCCAGAGTGGCGCTCAAGCCCGCATTTTCATACTTTCCAAGCAGGCGGCTAAAACAGCTTCACCAGTGCCCCCTCCCACTTGACATTGATGACTCTCACACATTATTCATAAGACTATGATAACGTTATTGTTCAACACAAAGATTGACGTTTATCTTCACATACACGTTCATTCAGAACCCCGGACATCATGGCGTCAAATACTTCACGGAGAACTGATGATAATAATATCTGTCTCATAGATATGAGCAACATGATCAATGTCATAATAGGTGGGGGTGTAATTATACATTATATATAACAACATGCCTACAATTTAATTTGTGGAATCATTATCAAGCGTTTCAAATTATTTTTGTGAGCCAAATTTGTGTGACCTGTCCATGCAATTATTGTTAAATGTTAAACATGATTACAAAATTGATTTGTATAACAATAATGCAATACGATTTGAAAATGTGTTTAAATAAAAATGCTGTAAGAAAGAGAACCGAATTTGTACGGGACATTCAAATGTGAAGTGGCCACTATAAACTGGTATACGTCTGTTACAATGATAACTGTATATTGCAATATTTTATTCTGTAATTTATTTCGCTTGTTGCAGGCTTCTTCCAATAGGAAACACATATCTGGTGAATGCCCACACCACTTCTTATTCGCGAGATCAAAATGACAACTGGTTCTTGTATGATGGCATTGTACAGCAAATAATTCACAGATTAAATTATAAACAACACAATTTTTGTGATGCCGATAATATGATTCTGGTAAAGGTGTAATTGAAATTACAACAACTAGAAGGTAAATATGATGACATTTGGGATATGCCTACATGTTAATTTACATATATTCTTTGGTGGCCACCGACGCTCGCCTACGATAAGGATAGAGATGGGAATATCTTGTGACGTGGAATTCAAATAGCTCGCGATTATGGCGTCCTCTTTGGTAAAAGTGAGAGCTGGTTAAATCACCGCCAACTATAGGTTTCCCCACCTTTATTTCAATAAATGAAACGACAGTGAAATAATAAAACCTTTCATTCAATGTATTCAGTGTTTAATTTCTTATAATAGTGATCATACATATATATCTGTCTAAAGTATATCTGTCGACTAGGAAATTTTCGACAAATGTGTCAGAACCCTTTTCTATGGTGTGTTACGTGCTGTAGAGGGTATAAAGTTCGTCGGGACAACCCAAGACTAAATGTATTTTGTTGGTCTCATTTTCCCGGAAATATTAATATTTTTCTTGATGAATGGATGGGGACTTTTCGAAAAATGTGTACAAAAACTGTTTTGATGGTGGATTGGGTGATGTAACGAGTAGAAGGTTTGTTTAGCCACTTTAGGACCCAATGCATTTTGTTTGCCTTATTTTCCCCGAAATTATAATATTTGTTTCTCAGAGTATGACTGGGGACTTTTAGAGAAATGTGCAATTGAGGTGTTTTTTATGTTGGATTACGTGCTGTAGCGAGTAAAAGTTTCGTTAGGCCACCCTAGGATCAAATGCATTTTGTTGGTCTTATTTGTCCGGAAATTATAATATTTATTTCTAAGAGTTTGACTGTAGTGGGGGACCGTAATGTCCAATTAGTAAATAAATTTGCACATCTGGCTAAAATTGCCAAAGTTTGTTTATAGGTTTTAGACCTTACAGATTTATATTTTTGATGGATCCAACTTCAAAAATTACTGGAACCACCATTTTTGGCAAAATCCAAAATGGCCGCCACTCGCGAACAATAATTATCATTTCTTTGTTACCAATCGATCAAATTTAATATTGTTAACATCAATTTCATATATTTCGAGGTCAACGGTTTCATTCGTCTCAGTTTAAACATGATTAGAGTCATATATTTTATGTCTGGCCCATTTTTCGCGTTTTTTGAGACCAAGATATATAGAAATTAAATTAATCATTAACTCATTCAGGTCTGACCATAATTACAAGTAGACCTACAATAACCTTACTGCATATTAAATAAAAATAATAAAACACAAAATAATAAATATGTATAGTCATTATTATGGTCATAATTCACTGTCCTAACCATTATGAAAAATATGCATACGTTTGTTTTGTAACATTTGGACAATCTAGACATTCCTGTTGATTCTTATTATCGGGTGCTGTAGCGAGTAGAGGGTTCGCTGGGTCACCCTAGGACAAAATGCATTTTGTTTGCCTTATTTTTCCCGGAATTTAAATATTTTTTTTTCTCAGAGTTTGACTATGAGTTTTCGAGAAATTTGTAAAAAACACATTTTTATGCTGTATTAGGTGATATAGCGACTAGAAGGTTTGTTGGGCCACCCCAGGACCCAATGTATTTTGTTTGTCCTAATTTTCCCGAAATTTTAATATTTTTTTCTCCATGGATGACTGGGGACTTTTCGAGAAATGTGCAAAGGAGGTGTTTTATGGTGTATTAGGTGCTGTAGCGAGTATGGGGTTCGTTGGTCCATCCTAGGACCCAATGCGTTTTGTTTGCCTTATTTTTCCCGAAATTGTTATATTTTTTTCCCAGAGTTTGACTAGGGACTTTTCGAATATTGAACCAACTTTCTCAATGTGAATGTTGCATGTCGAACCAACACTGGACGGTTCGTTGGGCCACCCTAGGACCCAATGTATTTTGTTCGTCTTATGTTTCCGGAAATTTAAATATTTTTTTCTGAGAGTTTGACCGGGGACTTTTCGAGAAATGTGTAAAAAAACACATTTTTACGGCGGATTTTGTGTATGTAGCGACTAGAAGGTTCGTTGGGCCACCCTAGGACCAAATGCATTTTGTTTGCCTTATTTTTCCCGATTTTTTTTTCTCAAGAGTTTGACTGGGGACTTTTCGAGAAATGTGTAAAAAACACGTGTTTCTATGGTATATTAGATGCTGTAGCGAGTAGAGGTTTCGTTGGGCCACCCTAGGACCAAATGCATTTTGTTTGGCTTATTTTTCAGGAAATTTAAATATTTTTTTCCCGGTGGATGACTGGGGATTTTCGGGAATTTGTGTAAAAAACACATTTTTATGGTGGATTAGGTGATATAGCGACTAGAAGGTTCGTTGGGCCACCCTAGGACCAAATGCATTTTGTTTGCCTTATTTTTCCCGAAATTTTAATATTTTTTTCTAGGTGGATCACAGGGGACTTTTCGAGAAATGTGCAAAGGAGGTATTTTTATGGTGTATTAGGTGCTGTAGCGAGTAGAGGGTTCGTTTGGCCACCCTAGGACCAAATGCATTTCGTTTGCCTTATTTTCGCCGAGTTTGACTGGGGACTTTTCGAATATTGAACCAACTTTCTCAATCTGAATGTTGAATGTTTAATGTTGAACCAACACTGGAGGTTCGTTGGGCCACCCTAGGACCCAATGTATTTTGTTCGTCTTATTTTTCCGGAAATCGTAATATTTTTTATCTCAGAGTCTGACTTGGGACTTTTCGGGAAATGTGTAAAAAACACATTTTTATGGTGGATTAGGTGATATAACGACTAAAAGGTTCGTTGGGCCACCCTAGGACTAAATGCATTTTGTTCGCCTTATTTTTCCGGAAATTCAAGTATTTTTTTCTCGGTGGATGACTGGGGACTTTATTTGACTTTACTTTATATGACTGGGGACATTTTTCTCTCGGTGGATGACTGGGGACTTTTTGAAAAATGTGCAAAGGAGGTGTTTTTATGGTGTTGAACCAGCACTGAACGGTTCGCTGGGCCACCCTAGGAGAAATGTGTAAAAAACACATTTTTATGGTGGATTCGGTGATGTAGCGACTAGAAGGTTCGTTGGGCCACCCTAAGACCAAGTGCAATTTGTTCGGCTTTTTTCCGAAAATTTAAATATGTTTTTCTCAGAGTTTGACGGGGGAGTTTTTGAGAAATGTGTAAAAAACACATTGTTATGGTGGACTAGGTGATGTAGCGACTAGAAGGTCGTTTTTTTGACGGTGGATGACTGGAGACTTTTCGAGAAATGTGCAAAGGAGGTGTTTTTATGGTGTATTAGGTGCTGTAGCGAGTAGGGGGTTAGGACCAAATGCATTTTGTTTGCCTTATTTTTCCCGAGATTTTAACATTTTTTTCTCGGTGGATGACTGGGGACTTTTTGAAAAATGTGCAATGGAGGTGTTTTTATGGTGTATTAGGTGATGTAGCGTGTAGAGGGCTCGTTGGGCCACCCTAAGAACCAGTGCGTTTTGTTTGCCTTATTTTTCCCGGTTTTTAAATATTATTTTTCCCAGAGTTTGACTGAGGACTTTCGAATATTGAACCAGCTTTCTCAATCTGAATGTTGAATGTTGAAGCAACACTGAACGGTTCGTTGAGCCACCCTAGGACTCAATGTATTTTGTTCGTCTTATTTTTCCGGAAATTGTAATATTTTTTTCTCAGAGTTTGACTGGGGACTTTTCGAGAAATGTGTAAAAAACACATTTTTATTGTGGATTAGGTGATGTAGCGACTAGAAAGTTCGTTCGGCCACCCTACGACCAAATGCATTTTGTTTGGCTTATTTTTCCAAAAATTTTAATATATTTTTCTCGGTGGATGACTGGGGTCTTTTTGGAAAATGTGTAAAAAACACATTTTTATGGTGGATTAGGTGATATAGCGACTAGAAGTTTCGCTGGGCCACCCTATGACCAAATGCATTTTGTTTGCCTTATTTTTCTCCAAATTTTAATATTTTTTTCTCGGAGGATGACTGGGGACTTTTCGATAAATGTGCAAAGGAGGTGTTTTTATGGTGTATTAGGTGCTGCAGCGAGTAGAGGGTTCGTTGGGCCACCCTAGGACCCAGTGCGTTTTGTTTGTCTTATTATTCCCGATTTTTTTATATTTTTTTCCCAGAGTTTGATTGGGGACTTTTCGAATATTGAACCAACTTTCTCAATCTGAATGTTGAATGTTGAACCAACACTGAACGGTTTGTTGGGCCACCCTAGGACTCAATGTATTTTGTTTGTCTTATTTTTCCGGAAATTGTAATATTTTTTTCTCAGAGTTTGACTGGGGACTTTTCGAGAAATGTGTAAAAAACACATTTTTATGGTGGATTAGGTTATGTAGCGACTAGAAGGTTCGTTGGGCCACCCTAGCACTAAATCCATTTTGTTTGGCTTATTTTCCCGGAAATTGTAATATTTTTTTTCTCAGAGTTTGACTGGGGACTTTTCGAGAAATGTGAATTCGAAATTCATTTTTTTTAAATGGTAAAGTAATCCAAGTCAAAAAGTTCATATGAAATGAATCGGGCTTTAGGCCACCTTTGTGCACATATAGGCTAAACTGGGCCAGGAGAACCTCCTGAGGATGGTGAGATGATTGAGATGACACTGTCCTCCAGACACAGGATTTGAAATTCGAGCCCTGGCGGTCTGAGGCCGAGCACGCCACCTCTCGGTCACGGAGGCTCCCCACAATACCGACTTTCACACGTGGATGGGGAAGAAACATTTGTGTTTCTTTCAAACCGCAGAGACCGGGAACCGAACCCCGAACTCTGGCGTGAAAGGCAGCGGTGCTAACCACTACCCTAGGGCCCCCGCCCATATGGCAGCTGAAATGCTACAAAAGCCACTATCTCAGTATATGGAGCAATCTATGCCACGTCAATCATTACCAAAATTTCACTGGAACAAGATCATGAAACACTGGGCAGTTTTTATACTAGTTTATGACTGGGGACTTTTCGAGAAATGTGTAAAAAACACATTTTTATGGTGGATTAGGTCATGTAGCGACTAGAAGGTTCGTTCGGCCACCCTAGGACCAAATGCATTTTGTTTGCCTTATTTTTCCCAAAATTTAAATAGTTTTTTCTCGGTGGATGACTGGGAACTTTTTGAGAAATGTGTAAAAAACACATTTTTCTGGTTGATTAGGTGATATAGCGACTAGAAGGTTAGTTGGGCCACCCTAGGACCAAATGCATTTTGTTTGGCTTATTTTTCCGGAAATTTAAATATTTTTTGACTTGGGACTTTTCGAGAAATGTGCAAAGTAGATGTTTTTTTATGGTGAATTAGGGGCTGTAGCGTGAAGAGGGCTCGCTGGGCCACCCTAGGACCAAATGCATTTTGTTTGCCTTATTTTTCCGGATTTTTTGATATTTTTCTCCCAGAGTTTGGGATAGGCCTATAGGTTTCCAATAGGCTCGAATATACCAAGAATTTTGGACTCAGTTGCATTCATCCTCTAGTGTGAAGGTGGTTTTAGAAATGATATGTTAAATGGTGGTGAATACATTGAGAATCCAGATGATGTAAACGCACACTGCAGCTGCTCTGTGAAACCAAAATACAGACTACGTAACTGTCTTCTTTGTGCAAACAGACACGCCCTAGAGTGGGTGGATGTTGTGTCGAGGCACACAAGTTAATGAAAGAAGCGCTAAAAGGCATAATAGCTTCAGCTGTTGACAAGTTTTCTTCACTCGATCCACGGATCAAACCAGAAAGATCTACAACAGAACGATCATACCAGGTTCACCCGTTTGTGGGCCTAAGCCCTATGAGTATTTATTTTGCAGGGCATACTACATCATAAAGTTGAACATACAGTGTATTGGTAGAGACAAAGCAAAATAAAAAACGACACGTTAATTTCTAAACAAATCACTTTATTACACCTTATATCATTCATGGTTAAAAAGGGACAAATATTACTGTGCATTTCAAAACTGAAAGGGCTGATGCGTTAAGAATTTATCACCGACATCTAGTTGATGGCGCAGATCATGTTTAGGTAATTTTATCTAAATATAGTCAGGGCCCATTCTGCGAAAAAGTGCATTCTTAAAGTTTGTAAGGCATTTTTTAGTAGAATTTGTCATGCAGTTGTTTTAACACAATTCGGATATGCTGATTCCAAATCTGCCCCATGCCAAGCTCTATTCTGTCTTTTTCCTACTTAAAATTCAAAAACAAAATGGCCGCCAAAATTTGTGAAAATATCACAACTGTACATTACAGCTTGGCTCACAATGAACACAAAAACATCATTTCGGTGTCTAAAATAACATATTTGGGGTCAGGGAATACAGTTATGATGCTTCCGAAGGTTATATAGCCACCGTTATTATTAAACAGTGGCCGCTAGAGGGCAAAATCCAAAATGGCCGCCACTGCAACGTCATGTGCCTTAACTTTGCTTCCAAATAATGTAGAACTGTGTTTTTGGTGTCTACATATAGGTTTCTCACACCAAAGAAACCAATGCAGAGCCGCGATAACATATATTATCAATATTTCACAAAGTTATGGGGAACAAAACAAATGTTGCGCCAGAAAAACGACACATTGTGGTCCAGTGTAATAATTTCTTTAAAAAACATTTTTTTACATTCACAAGCCGAGGGAAACCAACGCTAGAGGCATTTTGTAAGAATGTTTAGAGTACTAACAATTTTTTTTTATGATTGTTGATCACCGCACGGCATTAGATAACCTGTCGCTCACCATATATCCTCTCTAGGCCTATTGGTTTGGGGCCTATGTCATATCCACCTCTATCGTGCTTTTTGCAGTAAATAATAAATCAATTAGGGTAATTTAAATGTGCATTGGCCACGGGTGGCACCCCTGGGCCAAGCCCTTTACTAGGTTTGAACAAAACATGAAGTTGACCCATCAAGGTCAGTGGCGGATCCAGCATAGGGCTTAGCCGGCTTACGCCCTATGCTGTCACTATGATGTCACTGTCAATAACAATGACAACATACAGTTACACGATATCGAAAATATGTAATTTAGTGCAGAAGTTGACTACATTATGTTTTGAGCATATGAGATTAATGGTTGAGAACACCCAAAATCAAAACTGAGGAGGAGCTATCCACAAATATAATTTCCCAGGGTAATCCTCATTTGCTAGGGTAATGTTGAAAATACTGATTATGATTTTTTTTATGAATATAATATGAACACACACTATCTTCAGACGATGTTAGTAACTGTCCCAACTGTTGCCATCTCAATGCTATATTGTGTCAGAAACAAATCCCAGAGATTATTGGTACACTGTTGCACCAAGATAGGATGCAGATTATGTGGTAATTGGGGCAATATATATATATATATTGTAACACGATCAGGATGTTTTCACACAAAATACAGAAACTTCATATATGTGGTCGTGATATGGTGGGATGTGTATTGAATCAGTAGGTTCTTGTCATGCATAGCTCTAAGTTCTCACCTCAAATAATGTACAATTGCCCAATAGGTTCAGTTTTGCAGGAGGTAAAAATGTTAGAGACATATAATATAAAGTGATGACATTATATGATTGATGTAAAGATATTTAGGCCCCTAGTAAATAGGTCTCCTCCAGACATAGCAGATTAATTTTCATTAACATAGAGTATATAATACTTTTGTTTTTATGTAATCAACAATGATCATCTAATAATCTATGCAAGACATGATTGTATGCTACATCGAAAAACAGTTTCATTCAGACTGTATATTATACGAATAAATATATTACAGATAAAGCACAGAACCGAGGGCTATGCAGTAAAGTTCAAATTGGTCACTTTTGGTAAAGATGTCAAGTTCATTCAGCCATTCACAGAAAATGTGATATCACGACAATCAAACTGTCAGATACTGACAATGTGATAGTCGTAAGACATGATGTAAACTTGCTCATTCTGCTTTCAAAACCTTCACATCCAATAACAATGCTTAGCTGTGTTAACCTAGAGCTGGTAGCATTTATCGTAGAATATACCATTCAATCGTCTCAAAGGCTTCAGCATCAATTCTAAAATCAGTATCTGACAATTTCTGTATTTTATGTTAATCTGCAAGAAAACATCCTTATCGTGTTACAAACGGTATCAATGTATATTACCATATATTCTGCATTATATCCTGTTGCAACAGTGTACCCAATAATCTCTGAAGACTTGTATATGACACAATATAGCATTGAGTCGGCAACAGTAGGGACAGTTACTAACATCATCTGAAGATGGTGTATGTTCCTAATATATCATTGAAAAAAATCATAATCAGTATTTTCAACATTACCCTAGCAAATAAGCATTACCCTTGGAAATTATTTTTGTGGATAGCTCCTCCTCCCTGCTCTGTTTGGATTTTGGGTGTCCTCAATCAATAATCTCATATGCTCAAAACATAATGTATAAGTCAACTTCTGCACTAAATTACATATTTTTGCTATCGTGTAACTGTATGTTATCATTGTCATTGACGGTGACATCATTTATCTCATCCTTGTTTTAAGTTAGAGGAGTAGATAGATAATGTGTACATTACATTTTTGTGTGGGTCTCTGAGTCGATGGTTGTGACGTTATTCGTTCATTTATATCTGTCTGAAAACGGTTAGCGCATTACCTGGCTATTCTATGGTATTATCTCTGGCCGAAAATAGAAAACCGAATATGATTCTATTATGTAAATTGTCAATCCGATTGAGAAACATATTCTTCATGTGATGTGAACGTTTTTTCCAGCACAATATATAAAGTGGATTATACTAACAGAACGGAACATGTACGCGTGTCATCATTGTCATGGCTATGTAGACGACCTTGATGGATCAACTTCATGTTTTGCTCAAACCTAGTATAGGGTTTGGCCCAAGGGTGCAACCCGTGGCCAATGGGCTTTTAAATTACCTAAATTGATTTATTCTCTGCTGTAAAATCACGATACAAGTGGATATTACAAAGGCCACAAACCAATAGGCCTAGAGCGGTTATATGGTGAGCGACAGGTTATCTAGTGCCGGGTAGTGATCAACAATCAGAAAATATTGTTTTCATTATCTAAACGTTCTTACAAAATGCCTCTCACATTGGTTTCCCTCGACTTCTGAATGTGAAATAATTGCTTTAAAAAAATTATTACACGGGACTACAATGTGTCGTTTTTCTGGCGCAACATCTGTTTTGTTCCCCATAACTTTGTGAAATATTGATAATAGATGTTATCGCGGCTTTGAATTGGTGTCCTAGGTGTGAGAAACTTATATGTAAACACCAAAAACAAATTTCTACGTTATTTGAAAGCGAAGTTGGGGCTCCTTACGTTGCAGTGGCGGCCATTTTGGATTTTGCCCTCTAGCACCCACTGTTTAATTATACTATATAACCTTCGAAACGTCATAACTCAATTCCCTGACCTAAAATGTCTTTTTTTAGACACCGAAATTATGTTTTGTGTTCATTGTGAGCTAAGCCGTGATGTACAGTTGTGACATTTTCACAAATTTTGGCGGCCATTTTGTTTTTAAATTTTAAGTGGGAAAAAGACAAAATAGAGCTTGGCATGGGGCAGATTTGGAATCAGCGTACCCAAATTGTGTAAGAACAACTGCATGCCAAATTCTACTAAAAAATGCCTTAACAAGTCAGAAATTTCAGAAATGGGACCTGACTAATATCTGATTTTGAAAAAAACCCTCAAATTTATAAAGGGTACCGCATAAAAAATACATAGGGGTGCTACCTTTTATTATAGCTTAGCGATACAAGGATTATCGTCAATACTAACACACCGCTTCAGGTCATATTGCTGGGTATATAAATACATTGTAAAAAAACAGCTTTCTACTTCTGATTGTTGTTATTGTCACCACCACCCTGCTGTCACTAAGACCATTCTTCCTTAATGGGCTGATTCTGGATGTGGTTATTACGTGATACAGACACATTCCGGACACTACCCAGCAAACACGAGACGTTGACCCATTGTTGTTTCAATGCTGGTCCAGCGTCGAAGACGGTGGTCCAGCATTAAAACTCCATCGGATTGATTGTACGTGATCCACGCCCTGCACTGACAAATACCTAATTATTGCCTACGTCTATATACATCCTGCATGCTTAGCAAGCACGAGACGTTGAACAAACGTTAATTTAATGTTGGTCCAGCGTCGTAGCTTTCTTGGACGATTGCTATTGTATTATGAACCAGATTCCTATTTCAATATTCTATTAAAATGACGAAAATAATTTATGAGTATTTAAATGTAACCGCACAATGGAATTCACTTTATGTGGTGAACTAAATAGAAGCGGATAAATGCTATAAACAAGGTAAATACATGAATAACACATGTGGATAATATTGGTATACAATATACAATGTAAAAAAGACAATGTAATATAAAGATCATATAAGTAACATAGATAGATAGATGTTTTATTGACAAAAAATCAAGTCATTGCTGACTTATTTGTCATAGCAATATATATATATATATATACAATTTGTACATCAGGGTTGAAATGGTTAGTTCTGTGAATCACATATATCGACATGGCATGTACACTCACATTCCGGCTTGTCATTTACACATTTAAACAAGCTTAGGGTATGTAAAATATTCATCATAACTATTTAAAATAACGTCAAACACCATACAACATTATCATGGTATATGTACATGGGACATATATTTTTCCCGCACCAAAACCAAAGATAAAATAGCTACTATAACTTATTCTAAATGGCAGCAAAAAAGACACTCTGGAAAGCGTAGAAACTTAAGAATTTTATACAAGTTTACATTTTGTCTAGTGAGCGTTAGACACAATATAATTAGTTATAGGATCTTTAACATGTTACATACTTTATACTTCGTCATTTGAGCACTTCTCGGTCACACCATAGACATTTCCATATATCATTAAATATTAACACCAGGAGTGAAAACCTCCCAGACCTCAAAGAAAGAGTCAGTTGACAGAGCAGCTCCGACTAATTCCTTAGGGTCCCACCCGGTCCAATAACACAGGCGACGGGAAGGGTCCCCTAAACTTAAAACAATAAATCTAGCCCTAAATTTAAAAGAATAATCCCAAGTGAAATAATCTAATAAATGGCAATGCCCAGTGTCTGACCATGAGAAATGCCATTAACATTATAAAGTTAATTAGAATGAGATTAAAAAAACATATATATACATCATTGATTAACATAGCTCACCTCTGGTAGATATACCAAACAGGCTTCAATGGAGCCTCTACAAGTAGTTCCCACCCAGCATATACAAATTCGCTTTCCCGCCAGCCCATTACAATTTAAATTTATAGACAACAACTACTACATAAACATAAAATACCATATGGGCCTACAACATAACAAATTTCTATCATTTTCCATCAAAGTTTTTTTTTAATTTGGATATAAAAGTTGAATGAGTAGATACAGAAGAAAGAATTCCGGATCATAGGATTAATTCTATTGAAGAAACTACGTTGGAAGAAGTCAGTGCGACAAAGTAGCCTACCACAAAAAAGTACCTCTAAAAAGTCATCTGAGCTGCGTGTAGTAGAAGTGTTATCAGAGGAACATAAAATCGCATTTGCCAGTATGAAGTTAAGCGAGATATAAAGACGAAATTTGCGATTTCTTATTTTTGACATGCATGTCCAAAATAAGAAATACGGGAATTTCGTCTTTATATCTCGCTTAACTGGTGAATGCGCAACACAAAAATTTAAAAACGTACGCAGTTCTAGCCTACGGACATGTTCACATCATAATGGTCAAAATAAAATTACCGATTTTTTAAATGATTTTAGCCTGATTATGTCGCTTTAAATAATTTAAATAATATTCCTATATATCATATAGCCTAGCTAACATGCAATGCCGTGATGCGATGTTATTGACCACCGTTGACGTGAGAAATATAGGTGGGATTTCCCTTTTGACAGGACTACACAAAACAGATGGGTAATATAAAAATACCATAAAATTGACACACCCCAACTGACATAATAATGTGAAGTATATTAAATGGTGTGTCAATGTTATGGAACCATTTACCACCAATGTAACAAGCGAATTACAGCTGCTCTGACTATATAGATCACCTGTATACCTATGTAAATGATCTCTACTCCCTCTATGGAATTGCATCATGATCAAATGCTCAGGTAGAATGTTTCGTTAATGGTCGTGCATTTACAGTGTAACACGAGGAAGCTACGATTATCTGCAGAGTGTAATTTGATTACATGCGCAGCCTCCTTGTTTCATTGCTTATCCAGATCCATGTCAAATCTCTACGGACCTGTCAATATTAATCCTCATGTAGAGCCAACGCCGATCTAATACTGGCCCGGCACCGAGCAAAAAACGGGATTAATATCTGCAGTTACTTCTCTGCAAAGTCAAAAAGGCAGTAACTGCTAACTTTTCAAGTACGAAGCTCCCGCATTTCGGCTTAGCACGGGATCTCTACCAAAACAAAACATTTGTATAACATTTGTACAATGTCGGTCCAACGTCTTTGACGTTGGTCCAACATTGTACAAAGGTCATACAAATGCTGTGTGTGCGCTGGGGAGAGTACACTCACAGTCGATCCGCGAGGCTCAGGCGGTCATCCACGCCTGCCCGGAGTTGCGCATAAAATAAAAGGTTTGATGGGGTGGTAAGTTTAGAGTTACACCTGGTCCCATCCTGTTTCTGTAGTCAATGCCATCGAGTCGAGCAAGCGCCGCTCCCAGTCAACTCCCAAACTGGCTCAATGTAGTGTGCAGCGCTTGCGACGTTGGGCTGACAAAGAACCATGAATTGTGCCATTGTCTGTGGTTTGACGGCTCTGCTGTTGATAGGTTCCATCTACACGGGAGATACGGCCGCGGTCGTGTTGCGGACTCTGAGTGTTGTCCGATTGCTCCATAGTCACGATCCCACTTGAGTCTGTTTTTTCCGGTAGTGTCCAGTGACGACGCCCAACCATCCTCCCAAATTGAACATGTCACTCTGTGAAGTGTGCATCCGCCACGTTGTAGCCTATAGACTGGAGGCATACTGCCCTGTATTCCGAGAAAACCGTTTTTGAAGGTTCTTTGCCTGTTTTATAAATACTGTATAGAAAAATAGGTGAAGGCTCCACACAAAGAGGAACATCGGAAGCTCTTTTTATGGCTTTTATTGGTACGGCTTTTTCAGGGTATCTGATTTAAATTACAATAGCACTGTGGTTAAGCGGTGGAGGTAACTGGAGTTACCATTAGCAAAATATGGCTGACAAGGCCACCGATTCGTTTACATTTTCATATATTTTGTGTAGTTTAGCGTTCTCTTTTGCTCCATCGATTTGTAGGATTTAGCTGGACAAAATGCACATGATAACTTAAAATTGGTGATAATTTACTCGTGATCGGTAAACTAAATTTGCTCAATGAGAATGGTAACTGTCTTGTGTCAATTCCAGCTGTTACTGATAACTGCAACTGTCGGTTTCAGTGGGTGGTAACTGTCTCTTCTAATTGACAGGAAAATGCTATTTAAAATGTATATTCTAAAAACAACTTTTGTAATAGTTTACATCATCGTGAAGTTGACGATGCGTCTTTCATTTTATTTGGTACATTATAGGTCTACATTATCACACTAAGCATGGTAAGGGCGATGTATTTACGAGGGCCTACTATATTAGATACTAGATGCATATATATGCCTCTACTCATAGGCGTAGGCGGTGGACCAGCACTGGGTCAACATTAATACAATAGGGCTTACTTTCAAACACCAGATCGCTATACATGTCAAAAAACATTTCGGAGATGTCTCTTGTGATTTTTAAAGTATACTATTTTTATTATAAATTATTTGGTGACATCCCCGCCCACCTCTATCAAGCACCCTGTTATCCCTTAATTGGAGAGATTCTGCTTGATCAGAAAGCCTTATGTAGAAAATCTTCATTTCTGTCTGGGGGTGTTTAGATGTAGGCCTATTGTTTTAGCGACATACAAATCACATATTATTTGAAAAATAGTCAGTACGAAGTTTAGCATTAAATTGTAGCCTCATCGTTATCGGGCGGATAAAAGCACAATTTTTTTAAGGCTAAGTGGCCAATCCTGATTAAAGTTAGCCTAGGAGCACAAAATTATTTTGTACTAAAGACACCGAAAAATAGCAAAATCCAAGATGGCCGCCATGTGAACAAGATAAAACAATAAAATGAAAATATTTTCGACAGAATAGATGCAGATTCTTGATTTTAGTTTGACATGTAGCATACGGGTTTTAGATCTATATCTGATATAGTGATGTAGTCAGAAGGGACATTACATTGTTAATAAAATCCAAGATGACCGCTATTTGTGCAAGGTGAAACGGTAAATTAATATCATTTTTTTTATAAAATGGAATCAAAATCACAGCTTTGGTGTGTACCATAGGGTTTCCAAGCATGTCTGAAATAGGGGTGTGGCCAGAACGTACCTTAGTTATTGCATTGCGAGTAAAATCCAAGACGGCCGCCATTTGTACAAGGTCAAAGCAATAAATTGGTACAGTTTCGATTTCGGTGAATGCCGTCGGTTTTCCAGGTATGCCCAATTAATTGTGTGGCGAAAGGGTAGTTTGACATTTTAATGTGGATGAAATTCAAGACGGCCGCCATTTGACAAGGTGAAACAAAATTCTTGTCAAACATTTTTGTTATCATTTTAGTCAGAATAGAAGGATATTCGTGACTTTAGTGTCTACCATAGGATTTTTCTGCACATCACTTGGTGGCATTATCTAGATTCAGATTCAGGAGGGGGTTTCGGAGTAGGAAATGTCTATAACTTTACTGGAAGTAACATATATTAGTGTCTACCATAGAGGTTTCAGATACTAGTAGCTCGACATGTGACTATGTTTGTATCATTTAAAACAACTATGGTGTATGTAGTCAAAACCGAAATGGCGGCGGCAAATTATTCATCACATAAACATGACCCTGCAAGAAATGCGTATAGCCTTTGCCGAAATTAGTATAAATTGATGATTTTGCTGTCTAACACAGGGTCTTCATGTATAGCGCCCGACATGATCGGAATATGATTTTAGAGATAAACAAGATGTTTAAAACCATAATGGCGGCCATAAGACAAGCAAAATGGCCACTTCAGATCCATGACCTAAAAGAGATGTAGGCCTATATAGTTTTTGCTGACATGGATATGGATGAATGGTTTTGGTGGCTATAATATAATTTTGGGATATCCTAGACTGGGTACTACATGGCCGAATTGGGTATCAGGCGACCGTGACAGGAGAACACATATCTTCATTTTTTTGTAACAATACCGCTTCCCTTTTTTGGATAACGCATTGTACATGCAGACTGGGCTTGGAAAAAACTGAAGAATCTACAGAAAAGACACTTTGAATTACTTTTTGGAAGGTTTGATGCGACAAAATAAGGACAAAATCATCATTTTTATTTTAGTGCCTTGATATGTCCATACTCAACATGCCCATAGACTAGAATTTTACATGTAAAACTTTTAAAATATCTGTAGATCCCAGATAAACTTGTTGCTGGTATAAAGACTGTTTAGTCTGGTGGAACAGAACGACTTTTATGCCTAACCTTGCAATGAATGGTAACAATCGCCTTTTTGCATTTTTTGAATCTCTATATCATGTACATCAAGAATCCGTCGGGTGTACTGAATACACCCGCTTGGGTTTTTCAAAATCCAAAATGGCGTCCAAGATGGCCGCCAAATCACATTTTGGATTATAACCTCTGAACCAAAAGAGATAGAATCATGATTTTAGTTTCTAGACCATGGTTTTCAGGGTTACCGATTCCATTTCTGGCCTTTAAAATCTAATTTGACCATTTGAATGAATGAAAAAAATCAGGGCTAAATGTGAGGAAATTTAGGCTAGTCTACCCAAATCCTATTTTTTCAGATGATTTTGTCACAAGTTTTTAGTCGTGTGGTCTGTCATCTTGCACCAAGTGTCAAGCATGCTAGTCATATAGCCTTGGCAACGTACCCCTATAACAGCTGTAGTCCTATCAAAGAGAGGAGTGAGCCTCGGGAATAATAGTCACTATCAGCTGTGATATCAAGCATCAAGGTCTGTGGCAGCTCCACAGTAGGCCTACGTATACTTTTACTAGGCTTGACACTGACTAGGCCTATTGTTGTCTAGTTTGTCAAAATTGATTTGAAGTGTTATTTTCCAAGTGCATGATGATTATGATAAGTCTGAGAAATACTAATTGGCTATTAAAATATGGAATAAAATAATTCTCAGAATATTAGACCAATAGTTCTATTTTCTTATGGAACTCGGCTATAAATAGTAACTTGAGTTCATTTTGTGTCTTACTCCTCAATATGTACTATACCATGTATACCCTAATTCACAATAAAACTGACCAACCAGGATTGCATGTTTTTCGCTGATTTCTCTGTCAATTCTCAACAGCAACCAGGTGCGTTATGAGGTGGCAGAGAGGCATTAAGGGGCTATGGAAAGGCATAAAAAGTAGACAAGGATGCATCCTCGCACTGCTTTTAGTTTAATGCCTCTCCATTGCCTTTTAATGCCTCTTCTTCGCCCTGTTTGCCTCTCCATTGCTGTTTAACTCTCCGTCGTCTTTTAACGCCTCTCCATCAATCTTTACCGCCTCCCCGTGGCCCTTTGACCCCTCCCCATCGCCATTTAACGTCTCTATGGCACATTTTAACTTTTTGCCCTTTAATGCTTTTGGGTCGACCCTTTTGTTTTTTTTTCTTCGTCCTTTAACACCTTTCTGTCGGCCATTATAGCGTCTCTCCATCAGCATTTAAAGCTTTTACTTCACCCTTTAGTGCCTCTTCGTTGCCATTTAACGCCTCTCCATGGCCCTTTAACGCCTACCCATTACCCTTTAACTCCTTTTCATTGCTCTTTAACGATTTTCCATTGCTCTTCAATGTTTTTTTCATTTAAAGCTTCATGGTCGCCCTTTAAAGTCTCCTCATCGCCTTTTATTGCTTTCCCATCGCCATTCCACACCTCACCATTGCCCTTTAACACCTTACCATTTCCATTTAAAGCATCTGCATCACTTTTAGCAATTTTCTTTGCCCTTTAAAGCCTTTTCGTTGCCGTTTCAAATCTCTCTGTCACCACTTAACGATTCTCCTTGGCTCATTGGCGACTCTCCGTTGTCTTTAACGCCTTCTCATCGCCCTTAGACACCCATCCATCACTCTTTAACACCTCTGCATCACCCGTTAACGTTCTTCCACTCATTTAACGCTTCCTTGTCGCCATTCCATAGCCCTATCATGCCAACCCGCCACCTGTTAAGGCATTTCATCGCTCTGTAGGGCTCTTTTTTGCCCTTTAACGCCTCCCTGTCGCCTTTTAGCGCATCTCCATCGAACTGTTACGGTTTTCCGTCGCTCTCTATCGCGTTTCAATCACCATTTAACGCCTTCTCGTCATCAGATCACTTGATGACATTTAATAACTAAAAAAAACTACTAGAATTATACATTGTATTATCCAGTGAAAATCACACAAAAATAATATGCTCCAATTTTTAGCATAAATCATATTTGACCTTGAAATTGACCTCTTAACCAAGAGGATCACCTCAAATCACCAAAAGAAAACCAGAAATAATTTTTCCTGATAAAATCCCTCGAAAAAGAGGTACTACACTTGTTCCTAGCCTTATTTGTTAAAAATCATATTTTCGCTTACCTGACCTTAAAATTGACACACTGAACTTGAAAATGACCTTCAATCATCAAAATAGTGGCATAAATGGATTATTCAGTCAAAATTACATCAAAAAAACGTACTACACTTCTTTTGCTTTTTACGTTTGTTAAAAATCATATTTTTACATTTTTTACCTCGGAATTAAATTTTTGTTTACCTTGAACTAAAATTGACCTTGAAGATGACCTTGAATTACCAAAATGATGCCATAATTGGATTTTTTCAGTCAAATTCCCATGATAAAGAGCTATTAGACACGTTCCTAGCTTTAATTGTTGAAAATGATATTTTCTCTTACTTGACCTTGAAATTGACTTTTTGACCTTGGAGATGACCTTGAATATTCAAAATAATTCTAGAAATGGATTGTCCAGTCAAAATTACATGAAAATGAGGTATTGCGCTTGTTCCTAACTTCATTTGTTGAAAAATCATATTTGATCGTGATTTGGCATCCATCTTGGCGGCCATCTTGAATTTTGAAAAAAGCCAAGACATGAATTTTAGTACACCCGACGGATTCTCAAACAACTTGATATAGAGTACCGAAAAATGCAAAGAAATGATTGTTACCATACATGACAACGTTCAGACTTTCTGCCACCGGACTGTCCAAAATTATGCTTGCCACTCACAGGGGAGTATATATGAAAATCCTACATGGATGTTACCAAAATCACGAATCTTCTTCCATTCTGTTGACAATTATATTATTTTTTGGTTTTCACAAATGACGGCCATCTTGGATTTTACCCATAATGTCTAATGTACTTTACAACCACACACTATGTCGGGAATACATCACTGTGTATAGTCTCATCACGTGGTTTTGGGGGTGTACACCGTTTCATGATCACTTCCTGTAGCCAATTATATTAGACAAATATTTGTAAAGTAGATTTTTTCAAAGAAATGTTTAATTTTGCGTTATGTTCTTTAATCATTTCTTTAGTAGATCTACGTATAATATTACTGTACCATCAAGTTGATGTTAAGTGCCTCTGAAAAACTGTGAATCACGCCTTTTGATCGTAAATGCATGAAAATGTGACAAATATTCTTTTTTTTCAATCTTTAGAGTAGAATATCACATGAGAAAGGATCTAATTCGTTAATTCAGTCGATACACTACAACTCAAAGGCAGAATCATCTCCCGCAGCTACAATGATACTGCATATTTAAGTCACGAGAACATCACAATCAGACACATTGATGTAAAAATAAACATTCCGAAATCTAAAACAAACAAAAAACTGAAAAAAATATATAATTTATCTACTATAGTGGTCAAAGAGCATGTCTATGTGGGGGTAGTGTTCACCTGACTACTATGCTTGTTATTACAGACATTTTGGTACTTAAAGTGTTGAATTTGGACCACTATTAAGTTCAGGACACGAATTTAATTAATTTTCGCGATTTTGTGACAAATCATACACCCCCCCCCCCTGTTTTTAATGCGATGTACAAGGATGCACACAAAACGGATTCCAGTTTCGGACACATAAGAGCTATAATGGAAAATCATAGTTAAACAATGTTAATTTTTGCATGAAATAACACCAAGAAATAGAGCTCTTCTGGGGATTTGCCGCTCCTCTATGATGACTGGAGCGTTAGCAGTACACTGATATCTTGAAAACAAGACACATTCATTTTTATGACACAATTCATTTATGGTTGAATTTTAATAATTTTTTAATTCTCCTTCCATTACTCGTAATAATGTGTTCATTGTTTTCCCGCAGTATGAAACATTCACAACTTGCATGTGATTTAGTGTCTTTGATGAACGTAATAATTGGATCTCTTTTATGACTCATATCTTAAATCTGTTCAGGTATATTCCCGAAAATTCGTTCATTTGAACCAATTTTATTAAGTTTTGACGTGGAACAAAAGCCCCACACCCTGAATATTCAAATATTGCTTCTTAGACAGAATTGTCTGCAATTTATTATTGGCATCAACATTACTTTACATTGATCACATGCAGATCGCGACACTTCGCGACAAATATATCTACTGATATATACACAAATATTCTCCTCTTCAATGGTAATACCCTTTTGTGGCGTGAATGACTTCAGCATTGAATAAGCTAATTCTGTGACAAAATCGCTCAGATCAGGTGAATCAGCAGTAACATGCTTTATATCAGCAAAATATTTCTGTTCAGGTAGATTCCATATGATAACCATGACAAATGATCCGTGTCATTAGACTATAAATATATAGTAATAATATGTTTTCCTTTGCCCTTGTCTTGGTTTTCTTTGCCCGTATCTACCCTTGCACACATTGTCACCTGCCAGAAAATACAGGACGATGAACCAATGATGGGGTAATGCTGGACCTGCATTACAAACGTTGGACCAGCGTCACTCTATAACTGTGTCAACGTCTCGTGTTAGCTGAGCGTCACCTGTTGTTTGTAAACAATGATTATGCATACTTGTTTATACGGGCGCATCAACCCCTGAAGTACCTAAGGGAAGAAGACAATTAAAAAGTATTGATAACTAACCACCAAATTATTGGATAAAAAATGGAAGCAAACCTCCAACAAAACTTATTTTTCAGATTTTTATGATGTAAAGTATGTAGGCCTATTGTTTTTATTAGGATCAATTTCATAATTATTCTTCGTAATATGGTAAAATCATAATTGATAGATGGTAAAAGCATTAGTTCCAACCAGGGTCTTAGCTAGAAATAAGTAAATGGGCGTCCAAATGAGAATGTATGCCGTCCACTGTGAATATGAAGTTGTAGTATTTGAGGAGAGTACCGTCGGCAGCGCGTAGAGCTGTCGCAGCGAAGGGGGGTCTGGGGGTCCTCTCTCTGGAAATTTTGAAAAAAATACTAGTTTAAGTGACATCTGGAGCTATTTGAGTTGATCAACAGCAGTTTTGATTAATCGGAGATGAGAATTTTTTTTTACAAAAAATCATGAGCAAGCAATGGCAGTTTGGCATCATTTTATTTTCCTGAAGGTAAAATAATAAACAGATAACTAATAATATAAATTCATAACAAAATAAGAAATGACTAGAAACAAAAAAAAGATTATTATTCGGGATATCTGGTAAAAATAATATGCAATGTGAGTCACGAGAACAGATAAAACTCCCTGGCGGAACAACTATGCCTGTTGCATCGCGGAATTAAATGAAAAACAGCATTATATATCACTTTAATAATAGAACTATTATCATAATAATTTTCTCTGCCGTATGAATTTATGAAATTAAAATGACATCATAGTCATTGCAAGTACAGTATTGCAGCAGGCCTATATATATGTTTTCATGGGGTGCATCCTACTAGTAAATCTGTGTTAAAGTTAAAGGAAACTCCTTCCACCGATTTCCCCAGGGAGCTTTAAAAGTGCTTAGGCCTAGGCTACTAGATGGATTCTGATAGCTTTATAGGAACACTGTTAGGTGGAGGGTAAAAATATAGGGTATCGGTGATACACTGATTTTCAATGCAGTAAAAATTAAAAGACATGGATGAAATTTTCAGGATCACTCCCACTGCTAGAAATAGTTAGAGCAGCAAATGGATCAAGACTGGACAGAACAACTATTTTCATAGCAGCACTCTTCTACATGACAGCAGTTGTCCACTAACATTTTTCTGCGAAAGCTTGGCTAACAAAATTCCCTGACTCAGATAACTAGTTTACATAGTTAGGTCTACATAGTCCTAAACAACAGTTTTGCCAGAAGAAGCATGCAATTGTTTTTTTAAAACGTTTGGCTATAACCTAATTACTAAGCAAACACAAGTTGCCGAGCTAGTGCTGGGTCAACGTTGGCACAACGTCTACGACGTTGCACCAATGTCGAACCTTCGTTTATTCAACGTCTTGTGTTGCTTGGGCGATCACCCTGGTCAATGTGAATCTGACTATTATACAGCAAGTTGTGTATGTACTCACTAGCCCTATGTTAAAATATAGCAGTCATAATGGTGTTTGGCCAGCATTGTAAACGACGGCCACAATTGGATTGATCAGCGTCACGAGTCCACTGAGAGTGCTTGTATAGCATGCAGCCATTATGACTGAAACCCCTAAAATCGTGATCTATTCGCAATTGTACTAAATCTGAGATTCGGGACGAATTATCAGTCCAATATTTAGTTCATTAGAATCAGCAACATTGCAACTACATTTAGGCATTAATCTTCTGCTTCGTTTTCTGCTCTACTTCATTGAAAATTTATTGGCATGTTTTGGATTATTGGGTGGCCATCGTTCCCGCGGCCGCTAATTTTCTCTTCGAACCACGCTGAATACTAGGGTGAAGTTGATGCAGCGATGCACAGCTCACAGTTTGAAAGTGTGGGCCTTATTCGTACTAGGCACATATTTTCGACACTACAGGTTTAATCGACGCCAGACATGCTGGATGCGGCGCCCAGGTCTATTTCAATACTTAAATAGTGGTTGGTACAAAACTGTTTGTGTGATATTTTTTCGGCTTGTAAAGATATTAAAGTGAAATCTGAAAAGACTGACTGGTATTAATGCCTTAGGGCCTAATAGTTAAACTTAATTCAGCATGTGATCTGTGATTTGAAACTAATCGCCGGTTGATGTTATAGGCCCTACAGTCTACAGATCGCCAGCAGTGAGATTCGGCGACCAGTTCACATCGCCCGCCGGTAGTTTTAATCGCCACTGGCGAGCGTGTGTTTCCACCCCTTGCAGAAAATTTTGGAAAAAATGATGTTATGTGAGTGCATTCTGAGGCACTTTCAGACTGAAATTAGAGAAAAGCACATTCAGGCTTCTCTTCGTTTCTAGACTCTTTGTTAATTTTTTTGCCCGTCCATTACATGCCCACTAGAATTCGGCCCGTCCCGTCATTTTAGAAACTGCCCGTTCAAAAGGACGGGTGGACGCCCCCCTAGCTAAGACGTTGGTTCCAACCCCCAATACCGGGAACAGCACTAAGAGCGATTTCACGTTTTGGGGAGAGTCTATCAACTTATTGTAAATAGTCTTTGTTGGGGCTACAAATTAAGAAACGGCTTTTTATATTGTAATAGTGTATATTATGTATGTATTTATTAAGAGATATATATATATCTTGCTAATATTACCATTTTCTCACTTGCATGCAGCCGTGCATCATTTTTACATGCAACCGTATACTCGTCAAAATTAGGCATGTATGCAACATTTATAGGTGTACACTCCTTCGTGGAAGTTTTTGATTAATTATTCGAAATTTTAAATGCCAAGATTCAGTTAGTTAGATTGAGTTATTAAATTATGTATCAAGTACGGATGCTAATAACCGTGTTGTTTGATCAGTAACAACACACATGTTTTCTTTAGATGAATACAAAAAGAGCTTAAATATCTATCATTTTTTATAGTCCGAAATTTTTGTGTGATTTAAATGTGTTATACATGTTAGGTTATGCCTCCAGCATTGCTAAAATGTTAATCAAGCTATTGCAATCACGGCAGTGCTCAATATACCTTTAGATTACATTTTGCATTGTGGGCTGACATGATTTACGAATAAAATGTTTACTTCAATAAAATGTTAAATTGTGTCGTCTGCTACTGGAAGTGACATGCAACAGTGTACACCCCTACATGCAATGATTACGTCTATACACAGTGTACATGAAACCCCAATGGTAGATATCAAAATTATGCTTTTCGGTCCATTCTGTCGAAAATGATGGTAATTTATAAAGCTTAACCTTGCAGTAATGGTGGCCATCTTTGATTTTACCCACAATGCAATGGCCAATATGATTTCCTGCCACACCATTATGTCGGGCATATCTTAAAATCATATGTTTGATACCAGAGTCATGAATCAGCTTACATTCTAGCGAAAATGATAACATTTTAATATTTGACCTTGGTCAAAACGGGGGCCATTTAGGATTTGTATGTGTTACGTCAACACTTTTAAAAATTCAATAGGGCTCCTAGGCTAGTGGTAATTAATGGGTCCTAATAGAGCGTCGTGTAGGCCTATTACAACTGTTGACAGATAGTATATATACTTGTGACGTCACAAAATAGAAGTTTCATGGTGCCCACGGATACCCCATAACATTCGATACTTTTATAATAGGGAGCAGTTTCTATGAGTACATGTATATCCTCGATCTATTATTTAATTTCATGCTCCCACTAAAGGGGAAATCAACCAATAACAATAACTTGATACCAAGTTACTTTAGCTTAATTAATATTAATTTTGTTAATGGTTAAACTAACTACCTGTGTCACTCGTAGGCCTATTCACTGTGGTTAAGCGGTGGGGGTAACTGGAGTTACCATTAGCAAAAGATGGCTGACACGGCTACCGATTCGTTTACATTTTTATACATTTTGTGTACTTTAACGTTCTCCTTTGCTCCGCCGATTTGTAGGTGAATTGATAATACTCAACTGGAAAAAATGGACATTATGTTAACCTAAAATTGTCGATAATTTCCTCGTAATCGGTAAACAAAATTTGTTCAATGAAAATGGTAACTGCCAAGTGTTTTGCTGGTAACTGCGATACTTATTGATATCATGCTAATGGTAATTGACAAATTATGTTGCTGGTAACTAATACTTTATTTATTGGAAATTTCCCAATGGTGCATCAGATATACTGCTTACTTTGAATTTTACAATTGCAATTCAGTTAGCATGGTTAGTATATGTTTCTCATCATCATTTCAGTCTGGAATTATTGCCCGAGAAAATCATCGCTCTTCACATTTCTGTTATTTAAGTAATGGTAGACTATAGTCTTACAATACATCTTGATACTATTATATTATGTAATGGATTTCAATTGTACCCGGCAAACACGAAACATTGCCTCCATCTACGACGCCCGTCCAACATTAAACAGGTCTGTGATGATTCACTCCAGCAACAGTAATATATAGTTATCTGAGTAATATATATTATCGTACAAAGCCAAAAAGCAGTATCAGTTTACTTTGTAACTAAGCAGATACTGTTTTTGGCTTTTCAGAGCGGTATATGTTTATCATTAAGG